>VSMD01026310.1:0-12140 GCA_008750895.1 Mirza zaza
ATAAATGTGTAATTTGTTGAAAATTAAAAAAGCATCTTAAAATATTGTTTCTTTGTGTATTTAATGATAGTGTGTAATAAACTTGTAAATAATGATGTTCCCTAGATCCCTGTAGTTTTTGACAGTACTGGCACACATGCTTTTTATTATATTTTCATTAAAGGCACTCCTAGACAGTTGAGTATTAATGAGCTATTTTAGTTTACTTATTTGGATTTGCAGTGACAAAATCACCAGCTCTTATAAATACCAGAATGTCCAAGAGGTACCAATCTTAGAATGTGAATACCAACTGAAGCTACATTAGTTAAAGGGATCGGGCCATTGGGTTTTTAAGATGGAGGTGGGGAGCCTAGAGTCCCATTTGAGAATCTGATGAAAGCAAAAGTCCGTAAGTTCAGAAAAAATGTACACGTACCACAAAATTATGTGTACACTTGGGGGCTGGGAGCTAGGTGTCCCCTAAAATCTACCCAAATATAGTCTATGGTCCCAGGTTAAGAACTTCTCCTCTTGAAGGGTTCTCCATCCCAGGAGTCTGTTGTTTCTCCATGGAGACAAGACTCAGGGCTTGGAGGGACCCAGAGGCTGGGAGACGGCTGGTTGATTTGGAGGTGGTGGTGGAGGGAAGGGGAGAGGAGCACCAGCAGCTGGGGGCTCAAGCGAACAGCAAAGGCACTGCTTGGTGTAGAAGCTCCAGGACCTACAGCACTGGTACTCCCAGCCGTCTCCTAGGTTCCGCATCTGGGTTGCCTGGCAACAGAGCGGCACGTGGCACAGGTGCGTTTGATCTCCCTCCTGCTCCGGATGGGCGTTGGAAACCGCTAGGCCCGCAGCTGACTCTCTACCCGCCTTGAGGAGGCTGCGGGGCTCAGCCCGGAGCCTCAGGGACGACAGGACGGTCCTGGCGCGTGAGGGGCAGAGCAGAACATCATGCAGGTGAGGGGCGCAGGCCACTGGGTGACACTGGGTGGCTCGCCCGGGTGCGGTCTCCTGCGGGCCGAGGCTGAGGGACACCAATGGGTTGTTAGGTTTAGGTCAGGTCTTAACATTTGTTCTTGGCAAGTGCTGCGTTTTGCGTGCGTCCCTGTCTAGTTCTGAGAGAAATGCAGATTACCTCTAGGAGAATGCCATTTTTTCAACCTTCCAGACGTGGGTTTGTTGCCGGAGGAAACGTTCAGAGTTGCTGAGTATTGCGTTTCACACCTGAATCCTAGAAATCTTGCTGCACTTGTTTCCACTTGAGAAAATAGACTCCTAACGTTAGCCCCACGGGTAATTCAATCTAATTTGTCCTCTCCCACTGTTACCAAACCCACAAGGGGGTTCAATGTTGCCCGCAGCATAGAAAGCCAATTACTGAGACAGAGTGGGTTGCCACGAAGAAAGGATTTATTTCCGTGGACATGTCAACAGGGAGGGGGAGGTGTGAACTGCTTAGTGTGAAAATAAAAATAAAAGACCTGTTTCAAAATATCTGCAAGGAGAAAGAAACAATAAAAAAGTGACCTTAAAATTTTATTTTGATAAAGACATTTCTATGTAGTAGTAATGAAGACTCTGAAATGAAATTAAGAAAACAGTTCCAGTTACAATAACATCAAAAAGAATAAAATACTTAGGAATAGACTTAACCAAGAAAGCAAATGACTTTGATGCTGAAAACTACAAAACATTGCTGAGAGGAATTTAAAAATACATAAGTAGGTGAAAAGATATACCATGTTCGTAGACTAGAAGACTTAATATTGTCAAGAGGCCAGTACTACCCAAATTGATCTACAGATTCAGTGCAGTCCTGTCAAAATGCAAATGTTTTTTTGCAGAAACAGGAAAACCAATCCCAAAGTTCATAGAGACTCTCAGGGGACCCCAAATAGTCAAAACTTGACAAAGAAAAATAAAGTTGGAGGACATGTGCTTCCTGATTTTAAAACTTGCTACAAAGCTACTGTAATCAAAATAGTGTGGTTTTGATGAAGACATGAAGACACATATATAGACCAATGGAATAGAAGAGAGATCTTGAAATAAACTCACACATATTTTCAAATGATTTTTAAGAAGGCTGCCAAGACCATTCAATGAGGAAAGGCCAGTTTTTGTTTTTCAACAAATGGTGCTGAGAAAACCAGATATCCACATGCAAAAGAATGAAGTTCAATCCTTACTTTAGATCATATACAAAAATTAACTCAAAATGGATCAAAGACCTATAGCTAAAGCTAGGAAACCCTTAAAAGAAAATGCAAAGGGAAGATTCATAACAGTGGATTTGGCAATGATTTCTTAGACGTGACACCAAAAGCACAAACAACAAAAGAATAAATAGATAAATTGGGCTTTACCAAGTTTAAAACTTTTGTGCATTGGAAGTTGCCATCAAGAGAGTGAGAAGACAACCCACAGAATGGGAGAAATTTTTGCAAATCATGTATTTGATAAGGGGATAATATCTAGACTACATAAAGAACTCCTAAAACTCAACAACAAAAATACAACCCAATTTAAAAATGGGCAAAGGACTTTGCCATGGTTTGAACGTGTCCTCTTCAAAATCCAGGTGCTTTCAGTCTGAGAGTATTGGGAGGTGGGACTGTTAAGAGGTGACTGAGATATGAGGGCTCCTACCTTGTGAATGGAGTTAGCTGCCCTTATAAAAGGGCTTGATGGAAGTAGTTTGTCCCTTTATTGCTATTCTGCCTCTGCCATGTGAGGAAACAGCATCACTTCCCTCTAGAGGACAGTATTCAAGGTGCCATCTTGGAAGCAGAGACCAGAGCCTCACCAGACAATGGAACATGACAGTGCCTTGATCTTGTACTCCCCAGCCTCCAGAACTCTGAGAATTAAATTTCTGTTCTTTATAAATTGCCCAGCCCTCAGGTATTTTGTTATAGCAGCACAAGATGGCCTAAAACAAACTTGAATACACATTTCTCAAAAAAAGATATACAAATGGCCAATAAGCACATGAAAAAATGCTCAACATCACTAATCATTGGGGAAATGCAGATCAAAACTATGATGACAAACCACTTCACACTCACTAGGGTGGTTATAGTAGAAAACCAGAAGATAACAAAAGTGTTGATAAAGCTGTGGAGAAATTGAAACCCTGTGCATTGCTAGAGGGAATGTATTAATAAAATAGTGAGGCTGAAAATAGAAGTAAGTTCATCTGAAGGATTGAATACTTATGTAGAAACAGAAACCAAACTGTATTTTTGCATGATGTGAGTTAGTTTTGCTCTCTATAGTCATCAGTGAATTTTCTATGACTTGCGAGTTTATTTCCTTAATGTTTGATATATGTGTTCTAAATTGATTTTTTTGTTAAAGTTTTCAGTATAACATGTAATCACATTAGTACTGAGAAGTAGAAAAAAGTAGGCCACTTTGCTTTATTCTTTAAAACTTATCTGTAGAGTTCATGAACAATTGCATACTTGGAAGTGCTACATATCAGTTAGTTTTACAAATACACATTAAAATGCACAACTATGTTAATAGATTTTCTTTTCTTTTGTGTAGGATCCCAATGAAGATACAGAATGGAATGAAATTTTAAGAGATTTTGGTATTCTTCCTCCAAAAGAAGAGCCAAAAGATGAAATTGAAGAAATGGTTTTACGTTTACAGAAAGAAGCAATGGGTACAGTGGTGCATTTGGTGGGCTGGATGAAAGGGGTAATAAATACAATTAAGGTAGTAATACCGTATTTCACGAACATAGAGGGAGAGAGAATATTAGAAATAATTTAATATAAACCCCCCCTACTTTCAAAATTAGGATACTGACCTAAAATGGCTAATTCACATGTTGAAAATCACATACTAGTTAATACAAACACTAAAATAGCACTAGATATGTAACCTAGCGAGCTGTCTTCTTCCACCATATCCCTCTACCTTGTGATTACCTTCTATTTTGATCATTCTATATAGTATGGATTATTTGTCAGGATTTCCAGGTACTTGGGGGAAATCTAAACTTAAGTGGTCTAATTGATTTTCACATGTACTTTTAAATGTGGCTTGTCAGTTCTGTGAACTTTGAGGGAGTAATAACATTATAATATAAATATAAAGCTATTTATAATATAAAATATAATATAAAATATTATTAAAAGCTGTTTTGTGGCCAGCTGCTTTAAGTTTGTTTATGATATTCTTGATCTCCATTTATCTAAGATACTGTTTTTTCTGGATATTGGCCATAAAGTAAGAATCATTTTTAAACAATTTGATTATCTACAATTTATGTTGTCTTAGTTAAACCATATGAAAAGATGACTCTTGCACAATTGAAGGAAGCTGAAGATGAATTTGATGAAGAAGATATGCGAGCTATTGAAACATACAGGTACAGTGATTCATTTGGGTTGCTTATGAACTTTTGAATGAATTTCTCCTTCATTCTTTAAGCATAGTTTTGACAGATATAGAATTCTTGGTTGACAGTTGTTTTCTTTCAGCACTTTCAATATATTAAGTCACTGCCTTTTGGTTTCCAAAGATCTGAAATTGCCTAATAGTCTTATTAAGGATGCCTTATGTGTGATGACTTGCTTCTTTCCTGCTGCTTTCAAGATTCTCTGTGTTTGCCTTTCAACAGTTAGATTATGATGTGTCACCATGTGGGTGTCCTTGTGTTAATTGTACTTGGAGTGCATTGGACATCTTGGATTTGTAGATTCACGTAGTTCATCAAATTTGGGAAGTTTTCAGCCACAATTTCATTAAATCTTCTTTCTACCCTTTTCTTTCTGTCCTCTCCTGTTGGGATTTGCACAATGAGTATGTTGGTCTGCTTGATAGCATCCTACAGGTCCTATTCACTTTTCTTCATCCTTTTGTTGTTGTTTCCTTGTTCCTCAGGTTTGATCATTACAATTGTTCTATCTTTAGGTTTGCTGATTTTTTCTTGTGCTTGCTAAAATCTGCTTTTGGCAAAGGCCACCAAAGCAGAATTGGGACAAATGGGATCACATAAAGCTAAAAAACTTCTGTGCAGCAAAGGAAATAGTCACCAAAGTGAAGAGACAACCCACAGAATGGGAGGAAAAATTTGCAAACTGACCATCTGACAAGGGATTAATAACTAGAATATATAAGGAGTTCAAAGATCTCCATAGGAAAAAATCAAATAATCCAGTGACAAAAGGGGCAAAAAAATCTCAATAGACATTTCTCAAAAGAGAAATGAGCAATGACCATACAAATGACCAATGAGTATATGAAAAAATGCTAGACATCGTTATTCATTAGAGAAAGGCAAATCAAAACTACAATGAGATATCATCTCACCCCAGTTAAAATGGCTTTCTTTTATTAAAAAGACAATAACAAATGCTGGTGAGGATGTGGAGAAAGGGGAACAGCCACAAAACAAAATGAAATATCAATATGCTCTATAACATGAATGAACTTTGAAAACATCATTCTAAGGGAAAGAATATAATCACAAAAAGTCATAGAGACAGAAAGATTATTGGTTACCAGGGCCTGGGATGGAGACATAGGAAGTAACTGGGAATAGATACTGCATTTATTTTGTAGTGATGAAATGTTTTTGAATTAGACAGCGGTGATGGTTGCATGACTTTTTGATGCATATCTTACAATTATCCTAAGCAGCTCTTCTCCAGGCAATGATTATGGACCTGGGCTCTATTCATTAGGGGCTACAGAATCGTGGAATCCTTTATCTCCTGCTCTGTCATTTAGGGAGACAGTATGAAAGGTCCCATGGGACATTTTAGGGACGAGTCATCGAAATAGACATATCACTTTCACTCATGTCCCATTGGCTATAATCTAGTCTCATGACCCTAATCTAACTGCAAGGGAAGCTGACAAATGTAGTCCTCCTGGCAATTATACCTTCCCCAGAAGAAGCTATAATGATGATCACCTGAGTAGTCCCTGCAACAGAGATTAAAGAGAGATATCACAAATATAACTTCCTTTACTTACGTATTCCACATGAAAAATCACAAATCTAGCTGCCACCAAATTATGACATTATTTTCATTTCTGTACCTGAACCTATTGACTTTCAAAATATTACTTGTTCTTAAGAAGAGGAGATTCTTTAATTATCTTGATAGTGCCGATTTAAAGCAAATTTCTCATTTAGAGCAAAAACAAAACACCAAGAAAATATTTTCTAAAACTATTAGTAAGCTAGAACAATAGAACTTTTTACTTGATAAGTATTTTAAGAAACCTTAAAAGTTACTATGAATTATCAGAACAAGATGCGTTGTACACTATCATCTCTGTTATTAAACATCATACTATATGTCCTAGCCACTGCCTAAGGACAGAATAAAGAAATGGAAAATATAATATTCAAAAAAGGGACAAATTGCTATTATATAAATGATTAACTTATAAAATAAGAAGTGAATCAACTCAGAAGCTCTTGTAGCTAAAAGGGTGAAAAACCACTATATGTAGCCGTAACATATCTGCAGTATATTTTTATGGCAGATACGCTAAACTGGCTCCCTGATAGACACTTTTCTCTTGGAGTATGTTCCAGTACCATGGAAGCTAAAGAGCTAAAACTGCATTTTGCAGACTTTATTGCAGCAAAGGTAAGGAATGTGATTTAGGTTCTGTTGAACACATTCAAAAGAGATTCAAACTCAGAACTAAAGTAAGTGGAGAAAGAAGTGCTAGCACACAAAGCATCCATTCAGCTGGTACTAATCTAGACTTGGCATCATGGTTTTAGAGCCACCCTTCTGACAGCAGATTATTGCTAGGGGAGATAGCTGCTACAGTGGCTTTCTGATTGTCAGAATAGTTTAATACTAGCGCCAACAATGGAATAGTAGTTCCAGATTCCCAGTTTCCAGATTGCAGTAGAGAAAGCCTGAGAAGACCAGTTTTGCAATGTTGTTCTGGGAGTCATTCCTGGTAGCCCAGCCTGGACCCTATTCCTTCCGTCTTTCCATTCGGTTTGGAAAGCACTTAATTCCCTAGATCAAGCTACTTTCTGTCTAAAATAGCTAGAGAACTTTCTGCTTATGCAACTGAATCCCAACTGATATGATTTTTAGGTAAAAAATGCGGGTAAAATGCAGGTAAAAAAAAACCACTATGTGACTTCCTACTGGCAAACCTAGCCCGCCCCTGTGTTTTACCCTTCTCCCCTGCCCAATTCCATTGAAATAACAAAGAGAAATGAGAAGGAGTGGGAGGTGAAAGAGGGGAGGAAGGAGAAATATAGTTGATAGTTGCACGTGAAGTAGGTTATAGGGCCATTATTGGAAGAAGAACATTTTGAAATTTCTGAAAGATATTAAGCCAGTAAGATCAAATTGAGGGAAGTTAGTGAGGGTGATACTAAATTCTCAGTGTAAACAAAGTAGGGCTCCCCAAAGACCTTTGAAGTAACTTTCGCTTCTGAATGTCTGGGCCCATAGAGGGACAATCGGAGGACTTCCCTTTGAAAACCATGAGAGGGCCCTAGCCTTGGGTTACTCCCCTTGGCATGCTCCCCTGGGGCTTCATTTTGCTTGGATTACTGGTTATGCAAAGGGAGAGGTTCCACTTGACATGCTTCTAACGTGTGAAATAAGGCCGTGTGCAGAATTTTGTTTTTATGCACGTGTGTCAGGTGATGATTGCCATTGAAAGGATAGTTTGTGGCTCACAGTTCCCAAGGGGAAGGGGCACACCATGCCACATACAGCCACACAGGGCCATTCAGCAAAGCACCTGGACTGGTCGGGAGTCAGAAGGAGCAAGGGGAAAGCTTGGGCACAAGTCTTTATTGTGCTTACCATGGGAAAAGCAAGGCAAGGCAAAATAAGAGGAGTTAGCATTGGCTAGTCTGAGTAACTTTCGTGGGCTCTGGGTTGTAGGGGCTGTCTCGTGTTGCCTGGTACCTAGCCCTGGGATGATTAGGGAGGTGGGGGGAGGGCGGTGGCTCAGTCTGATAAAGCGGAGGTGGTGGAGCATATGGGCTGTAGATTGGCTGGTTTGTGTTTGAAGAGCATGCTCTCTGGTGAAGGTTTGCTAGCTCTTGGAATTAGCTAGCCCCCAGAGGGGCAGTCTCTACAGGATCAAGAATTCTGTGCATCAGTGCATTCTCTGCATCAAGAATGCACAAAATAGGCCAGGCGCGGTGGCTCACGCCTGTAATCCTAGCACTCTGGGAGGCCAAGGCGGGCAGAGCACTCAAAGTCAGGAGTTCGAGACTAGCAAGAGCAAGACCCCATCTCTACTAAAAATAGAGGGAAATGAATTGGCCAGTGAAAAATATATAGAAAAAATTAGCCGGACATGGTGGCGTGTGCCTGTAGTCCCAGCTACTCGGGAGGCTGAGGCAGGAGGATCGCTTGAGCTCAGGAGTTTGAGGTTGCTGTGAGCTAGGCTAACGCCACAGCACTCTAGCTTGGGAAACAGAGAGAGACTCTATCTCAAAAAAAAACCAAAAAGATAACACAAAATAAGAAAATATAATTTATATACAGAGAAAGAAAGGGAGTAAGTACCCCCAGCAAATTTAGAGGTATAGAATCACTAAATGTTAAGAAACTTGCAGACATGTCAGAAACCATTTGGGTTTGCTTGGTGAATAAGGCATTCAATAGCTAAATAATCAAATAATATAAATTTTGAGAGGGTTTTTTTTTTAAAAAAGAACAACAAAAGTTTTAAGGTTTTCTATGGATGAATAAATAGGTGATATTTATTGAATGTTCACTGTGTGCTAGGCACTATGCTAAGAAATTTACATATATTATCTCATGTAATACTCAACGATCCCATGTAAGTAGTTATTAGTATTGTTCCCATGTACAGTTGGGGAAACTGAAGTTTAGAGAAAAATAACTTGTCAAAGTTCATGCTGTTAATAAGTATTGGATCTGGCATTTAAAACCAGTTTAGTCTGACCTTAGAGCTCATAATCACTCTCCTCTTCTACCTCTCTACCTTGAATAAATTTATGTTTATAACAAGTGATTGGAAATATTCACAAAGGGTTTGGACTGAAGGTCAGCTTAGCATGACAGTTATAAAAGTATCAATGGGGATAATAATAGCACTGACTTAGTAACATTTTTGCAAGGATTAAGTTAATGTGATACACTTAAAATAGTGCCTGGCAACATGGTAACCACTCCACAAATGTCAGATATTATTATGGATATTGTCTTCTAAAAAGTATTTAACCTGTACATGAGAATTTGTTGGCCCAATGTCTAAATAAACTCTCTATAGCTATGATTACAACCTAGTACTAAATATAAACAAATTTAAAAGTCAATAGCAAACTTCTCATACTTTTCAATATCCATAGAAACACAAATTCCCATATTAAAAAATTGGCTTTATAATATTATTAATGGTTACTGTATCATTTAAAGTGTTTTACAAATATGGGCATTATATTCATTGCTCTAAATAGTTACTGAATATGAGAATGACTTTAACAATATGACAATTCTCATGTAACTTAATTTCATTTTTTAATTAGAGAAAAGCGGTTACAGGAATGGAAATGTCTTATGAAAAAACAAAAATTTGGGGAATTAAGAGAAATTTCTGGAAATCAGTATGTGAATGAAGTCACAAATGCAGAAAAAGATGTGTGGGTTATAATCCATCTATACAGATCAAGGTAATTATGTTAGCATTTCAAAATGTAAATGTACTAATGTTTTAAAAGACATATTTCTGGTTTTAAGATTCTATAAAGCATATAACAAGGAATACGCAGGAAAAAAGAAATGTGTATATATTATACATACATCTATAGAGTTTTTGATAGTCATTGGCTTTAGGGATTAAATCAGGTATTTTAAAATATTTCATTTTTAATTTAAAGAATTAGTCATACTTCTTAGAAAAACAAGTACTCTACTAGCTAGTTTAAAACTTTTTATTATGGAAAAATCTCAAAAATACAGAAAAGTAGAAAGAATGATAAAATGAGCACTCTAAATACCTACCACATATATGTAATAATGACCCTTTTGCCTATTATACCATTGCGTGTGTGTATTTTCATCTGCAGAACCATTTCAAAGTAAACTACACACAGCATGATGTGTTTCAGCATGTATCTTTAAAATATAAGGATGTTGGAGAGAAAAAAAAATTCTTACCCATCTTAGGTTCATTGGCTGATGGCCTTCAAATTAGACTGACAAAAGACAGATTAATAAGAAAAAAATATATACAACTGGAGAATTCAATAAGTAACTCAAAGGGGTGGTTAGAACTTGGGCTTATATAGCATCTTAACAAAAGACTATAAGTTTGTAGAGAAGCGACAACAAAAGGAGAGTGACTTTGAGCTTCTAGTGGTGGCAAATTGTGGAAAGGAAGACACATGGGTGAAATGGATGGAAGACAAAGGTTGTTCTTAGCAAGGTTTGTTGTGTAGATTCTTCTGGTGCCTCTCTGGGTTGGTAAGAGTCTAGAGTTGTCTCTAATGATTAAGAATGCCCTGCTCTTCCTGGTAGAAGAAGGGTGGGCAGGGAGTGTTGTATCTGTTTCTCTCAGTTGCCCTTAGTTCAAAATAACCCTTACACCAGAGTGGCATATTTTGGAGTGGCATACTACAAACCTCTTCAACAGCATTCTTCTCCATAACCACGATACCATTTTCTCACCTAACGAAATTAACAGTGATCTCTAATAGCATCTAATACCTAATCCTTACTAAAATTTTCCCAACTGACTTCAGTATATCTTTAATAAATACATGTAGTTTTTAAACAAAGAGTCAATCAAGGATTATGCAGTACATTTAGATATAGCATGTCTCTTAAGTCTCTTTGAATAGAGCAGTTCTCCTGTACTCCCCATTCCTCCAAGGCAATTAATTTTAAAAATGCCTGGTTGTACTAACTAAAACCCAAGGTCCCTACGCCTCACAAGCCTGGTACAATACTTGGAGAGAGCAGACTTTTCCCCAACTGTTTCTCTCATTGAAACAGCCCCTCCTCTAGCTTTAGGTCCCAACTCCTCTGCCGCACAGCTGTCAACTACTCCAGGGACAGAGGCCATGACAGCAGCCCTTCCTGTCCTCATCTTAATCTCTGAATAAACAATAAATGTCTTCTCTCTTTAGGTCCTTAGAGAAATTCGTACAGAGCGATTTTTGCAAATTACAGCCCTACTGTTTACCAGCTTACCAATTCCTCAGTCAAATTTTGATAGGACAACATGCCCATGAACGAAAAACGCCCCGTAAAAGTTAACTTTTATTGTAACTAAAACTCTCAGTAGATTAATTTTTAAGTTCTTTTAAAGTCTTAAAAAGAATCATATTCTCATTTTGCCGGTACCACTTCCTTGGTTAAACCAAGTTGTCGGCGTTGCTGGTCGTAGGCCTTACAAAGAAGGATGAGAAACATTGACATTTACAAACCTGGGATCTATTTGCAGTAAATGTTATTTACTGAAGTAGTTCCCCTGACTGTCCTTTTGCTGCTAAATAAAATTATTTACTTTAATCGTTACTTCTAGATAAGTTACTAGTTTTGACAAGTGACTTTTAAAAATTCATAGAGAGGTTGAATGTGTTTTAGTCTGCTTCAGATTGTCATATGCTTTGATAGACTCAAAGAGTAAGGATGTGGTTTCATAGTACTTAAAGTATTTGTGACCTACTCAGAAGGTTTTTTGGGGAGCCAATCTAAGATAGTTACATAAAATATTGGTTTTTTGGACATTAAAAAAATTCATGTGTTGGTATAAAACATATATTTTAAGAAAATTAATCCATAATCAAATTTATAAAATAAGAAATAATTATTTGTGTTGCAACTATTCTTTAGAAAAATCTAGTTTTTAACAATAGATTTACTCATAACTTTTTAAAAACAGTTTTTCAGAGATGGGGTATCATTAAGTCACCCCAGCTGGACTCAAAATCCTGGGCCCAAGCAATCCTCCTACCTCAGCCTCCCTAGTAGCTGGGTTTATAAGTATATGCCATGCACCCAGCTCTCTCATAACTTTTTAATATCATAAAGAAAAGTATGACTGTTAAACAAATTTGTGTTTTTAGCTACCTTCTATACATTTTATAGGAAAGTGACAGTTTTTCTACTAGACTCTTAATTTTTATAATTTTAATGGCTCTTTGCCATTAAATTTATAGGATT
>VSMD01026311.1:0-27113 GCA_008750895.1 Mirza zaza
AGGAGTTCGAGACCAGCCTGAGCAAGAGCGAGACCCCATCTCTACTATAAATAGAAAGAAATTAATTGGCCAACTAATATATATATAGAAAAAATGAGCCGGGCATGGTGGCACATGCCTGTAGTCCCAGCTACTTGGGAGGCTGAGGCAACAGGATTGCTTGAGCCCAGGAGTTTGAGGTTGCTGTGAGCTAGGCTGATGCCACGGCACTCACTCTAGCCTGGGCAATAAAGTGAGACTCTGTCTCAAAAAAAAAAAAAAAAAGATATAGCAATTAGTAAAAAATGATATATATATACATATCGTTTCATTTATATACATATAAATGAAAATGAAACAGTTAAAAAATTCAAATAACACAAAAGAAGGCAGGAAAAGGGAAATAGAGGGAGGGAAAAAAAATAACTATTAAAGTGGTACGCCTAATTCATTATAATACTTACATTATATAAAAGTGACCTAAACACACCAATTAAAAGATGCAATTATCAGCATGAATTGCAAAAGAAAAAGAAACAATTACATGTTATCTATAAAAAATGCATTTTAAATAAACAAAAGCAAGTTAAATTAAGAGAATGGAAATAGATATACCATATAAACACTAAAGGAAGTTTAGAGTGACTTTATTAATATCAGACAAAGCATATTTCAGAGCAAGAAAATTTACCTCAGAATAAGAAGGCAAATTACTTATTAATAAAATGAACACTTACCAGGAAGACAAAAATCTAAATGTGTATATATCTAACAGCAAAGCATCAATATAAATGAAGGAAAAACTAATAAAATTGAAAGGAGAAATGGATAAATTTACAATTAGAGTTGGAGACATCAATACTTGTCTCTCAGTAATCAGCAGAACAGGTAGAGAGAAAATCAGCAAGGAACAGGGTTTCTGTGACATTTTGGGCCAGATAATTCT
Source organism: Mirza zaza (assembly GCA_008750895.1). NCBI lineage: Eukaryota > Metazoa > Chordata > Mammalia > Primates > Cheirogaleidae > Mirza > Mirza zaza. The sequence continues at coordinate 926 of VSMD01026311.1, forward strand.
TTGTTGTTGGCAGGGGTGGGTGGTGATGAGGGAGAAACCTGCCCCATTCATTTTAGGATGTTTAGCAGCATAAGGCCAGAAGATTCTCCCTATTGGATGCCAGTAGCTGCCCACTAGTTGGAACAATAATGTCTCTAGACATTGCCAAATGTCTACTGGTGAGCAAAATTGTTCCCAGATGAGAACAACTGGTATAAAAGAACCAACTATTACCATCAACCAACTGGATCTAATAGACATTTATAAAACACTCTACCCAGCAATAGCAGTATACACATTCTTTTCAAGTGCACATGAAATATTCACTAATATAGACTATATTCTGGGTCATGAAACAAACCTTAACAAATTTAAATGAGTTGAAACCATACAAAGAATGTTTTCTGAAAATAATGGAATTAAATTAAAAATCAATAACAGAGTTAACAGAAAATTTCCAAATAGTGAACAATTAAACAACATATTTATAAATCATGAGTCTAAGAAGTCTCAAAAGAAATTAGAAAACATTTTGAACTAAACAGAAATAAAAATTCAACATATCAAAACATGCGGTATGCAACCAAAGCAGTGATTAGAGGAAAATGTATAGCTTTCATGGCTCATGTTAGAAAGGAAAAAAGATTTAAACTCAATAATTTAAACTTTCACCTTAAGAAACTAGTAGAGAAAAGCAAAATGAATCTAAAGTATGTTCAGAAAGGAAATAACAAAGAGCAGAAAGCAATAAAATTGAAAAGAGAAAGATAATATAGAAAATAAATGAAAGTAAAAGCTGGTTCTTTGAAACTATTAATGAAACTGATAGCCAGACTGATAATAAAAAAGAAAGAAGCCACAAATTATGAATTTTAGGAGTTAAAAGGAGGATTCACTAAAACCCACTGTATTAAATGGATAATAAGGGAATAATACAAACAACTCTAGGAAAAAAAAAAAAAAACTTACATAAAATCAACCACAAACTACCAAATCTCACCTGTGAGGAGACAGACAACCCAAATAAGCCTATTCATTTAATTTAATTCATGGCCAAAACCTTTCAAAAAAGAAAACTCCAAGCCTGTTGGTTTTATTGTTAAAATCTATCAAACATTTAAAAAAGATTGTCTTAGTCCATTCAGGCTTCTATAACAAAGTACCATAGACTGGGTAGCTTATAAACAATGGAAATTTATTTCTCACAGTTCTGTATACTGTGAAGTCCAAGATCAAGGTGTCGGCAGAGTTTATAGAGGTTGTCTTCTTACTGTGTCTTCACATAGTAGAAAGAGGGCAAAAGTGTTCTCAGAGGTCCCTTTTATAAGGGCACTAATTCCATTTATAAAGTTTCCACCCTCATGATCTATTTTCCTCCCAAATATCCCACTTTCTAACACAAACATATTAGGGGTTAAGGTTTCAACATATAAATTTTAGGGGACATAAATATTCAGTCCATTGCAAAGACGTATCATCAATTTTACATGATCTCTTCCAGAAAACAGAAGAGGGAGCAATTCCCAACTTATTTTCTGAGGCCAGCATTACCCTGATATTAAAATCATACAAAGATAATATAAAGAAAGAAAACTACAGACCAATTTCCCTCATGGACATAGATACAAAAATCTTCAACATAATATTAGCAAATTGAATAATACATAAAAAGAATGATAAATGAAAAAAAGGAATGATAAATGACAACGAAGTAGAAATGCAAAGCTAACTTAAAACTTGGAAATCAGTTAATGTAATATACCATATTAACAGACTAAAAAGGAAAAGAATACATGATTATATCAACTTATGTGGAAAAAAAGTTTGACAAATTTAACACCTCATGATAAAACCTCCCAGCAAACCAGTAATAGAAAGGCTCTCCTTAACCTGATAAAGGCCATCTACTAAAAAAATTATTGCTAATATTATCTGGGGAAGAACTAAATGCTTTCCCCCAAGTCTGGGAACAAGGCAGGAAAATACACTCTCACTATGCCTACTCAATATTATATTGGAAATTCTACCTGTGCAATAATGCATGAGAAATAAATAAAAAGCATACAAATAGAAAAGAAGGAAATAAAACTGTCCCTATGCACAGATGACTGGATTGTACATATAGAGAATACCACAGGATTTTGAAAACACTCTTGAAACTAATAAGTGAGTTTAGCAAGGTTGCAGGATATAAGGTTAACACACAAAAGCCCCATTGCATGTCTATATACTACCCATTGACAATTCAAAACTGAAATTTAAAAAGAATCATGCTCTCAAAAAATAAAATACTTAAGTATTTCATGTAACAAAAATGTGCAAAATTTTTATGATAAAAATTATAAAACACTGATGTAAGAAAACATAGAAGATCTAAATAAATGGAAAAACATACCATGTTGATGAGTAGAACGACTCAGTGAATTGTCAATTCTCCCCAAACTTGTCTAATCAAAATTCCAGCAGCATTACTTACATATATGAATGAATAGATTTTAAAATTTATATTGAAAAGTAAAAGAGCTAGAAATCAAAAACAATTTTGAAAAAGAAGAATAGAATTGTAGGATTCATGCTTCCCAATTTTAAAACTTAACATAAAATTGCAATATGTGGTATTGGGATAGATCAATGGAATAGAAAATAGAGTTCAGAAGTAGATTTGCACAAATATGGCTAACATGATCAATTGGTTTTTGATAAAAATTCAAAGGAAGTTCAATAAAGGAGCAATTAACTTTTCAACAAATGTTGTTGGAACAATTGGTTTATCCCTATGCACAAAAATAAAACCTTGACCTAATTCAGTTAACTCACATTAACTCAAAATGGATTATAGATATGAATGTAAAATGTAAACCTATAAAACTTTTGGGAAAAATGGAGAAAATGTTTATAACTTTGAGTTAGGCAAAAGCACAATCCACAAAAGATATTAATAAACTGGACTTGCACAAAATTAAAAACTTTGTGGGGAAAAAAACTGTTGAGATGGAAAAGACAAGCTACAATCTGGAAGAAAATATGGCAAATCACATATCCAACTAAGGACTTGTAGCCAAAATCTATAAAGAATTCTTAAACTCAATAGTAAGAAAGGAAATAACACAATTTTTTAAAAGGCCCAAAAGATTTAAGGACACATTGCACCACAGAAAAGTAGAAACACTCTTGTGACAATACAAAGACTTGGCAAGGATGTGCTGCAGCTAGAGTTCTCATACATTGCTGATGGGAGTGCGAAATGGTACAGTCACTCGGAAAACAGTTTAGCCTTTTCTTATAGAATTAGCCATGTACTTATATGATTCAGCATTTCCAGAGCTAGGTATTTACCCTAGAAAAATAAAATCTTATGTCCGCACAAAAATCTGATGACATGTGTTTATAGCTGCTCTATTCATAATTGCCAAAAACAGAAGGAAAAAAATGTCCTTCAGTGGGCGGATTCCTCATACTGTATAGTAGACCCTTCTTATCTGCCTTTTCCATTTCCATGGTTTTAGTTCCTTGGTTCAAAAATATTAAATGGAAAATTCCATAAATAAACAATTCATAAGTCTTCCATTGCAGCCATTCTGAGTAGCACGATGAAATCTTGTCTCCCACCTAGGACGTGGTCGTCTCTTGTCCCGTGTGTCCACACTGGACACTACCCATCCTTAGTCACTTGGTAGCCATCTTGGTGTCAGATTGACTGTCCTGGGAACAGTGCTTGTGTTCAAGTCACTGTTATTGTACCTCATAATGGCCCCAAAATGCAAGAGTGGTGGTGCTGGCAATTCAGACCTACCAAAGAGAAGCTGCAGATCGCTTCCTGTAAGTGAAAAGGCGAACATTCTCGACTTAGTAAAGAAAGGAAAAAATCATATGCTGAGGTCGCTAAGAGCTATAGTAAGAACGAATCTTCTATCCATGAGATTGTGAAGAGTATATTGTTGTAATTGTTCTATTTTATCAATTATTGGTGTTAATCTCTTACTGTGCCTAATTTATAAATTAAACTTTATCATATATATATATGAAAAAATATAGTGTTCTATCTGAGGTTTAGGGCATCCATGGGAGCTTGGATCCCCCATGGGACTCCTGCCAAGCACAAAGGGGATGGATCTGCTGATATGTGCAATGTCTTGCATAAATAATAGAAGCCTTTTGCTGAATAAAAGAAGCCAATCTTGCAAGTCCCCACAACGATTCCATTTATATGACGTTCTGGAAAAGCCTTAGTGATAGGTACAGAAGACAGATTTGTCGTAGGGGGCTTTGGAGTCGGGGAAATGTTTGACCATAAGGGAGTGGCACGAGAGAGTTTTCTGGGTGGTGGCACTGCCTGTACCCTGACTGTGATGGTGGCACATGAATCTGTACATCTTTTAAAGCTCAGAGAACCATGCAAAAGTGGGGCAATTTTAATGTAGACAAATTGAAAAGTAATTTTTTAAAAACTTTGAACGATGGTGGGGCTCCGTATTCTATTTCTGTCGCTTTCACTGGGGCTGCTTGCTCAGCCACACTGGAAGTCTGCCTTCGTTATGCCACACACAGCCCAGTTCTGCCCCTTAAAGGGCATCCAGATGTGTGCTGACTGGGCACGGTGTGGCCCGGTGTGTTCGGCTGCCGTGTGTGAGCACCAGGGGGTGCTGTGCAGACCTCAGGGCACAGCAGTCGCTAGCTGGCACGTCCCAAAGACAATTGACTGCACTTAAGTTAAAATCTTCACTAAAAAAAGATGAACTGAGATCAGAGAAGCCTACGCTCTGATCTTATGCTTATCAATGACTTCTCACCATGGTAGGGTTGCCAAATTCAGCAAACAAAATCACAGGATCCCCTCTTAAATTTGAGCTTCAGATAAATAACAGTTTTTTGTGTACATATGTATCCCAAATATGCATAGTCCTGTATTTTATTTGGTGACCCTAGCCCATGGGCCTGGGTTTATAAATAGTAAGTAAAGTTTCCTTTCTCCATGGTCCTTATAGTCCTTTGGGACTGATTTCAGCCAAGTCCTCGTGCTCATTCATGTATTCATTCATTTGTTCACTCACTGTATAAGTGCATTGAGTGCCTACTGTCCATCAAACCTCTGAGCAATACAGGCAAACACTGAACAGGCTCAGTCCCCAAGATCAAATAGCCAAAATCTGGCCCACCACCGATTCTGGCCACCAGATTCCCCTCAGCACCCAAAACCTGAGCTGCCTTTTGGTTTTTTCTTCTGTTTAAGATAAAATTCACCCAGCATGGGTTAGAGGGGTCCCGGGCAGGAAGGGGTGCTTCCAGCAGGATGGAGATCCAGCCAGCTGGGCCCCGCGGAGCCCACTCCCGACAGCCCCCCACCCTGTGGGGAGGAGCCCTCGAGGCTCTGATCGATGGTGAGGAGCAGCGTGAGCTGGCTGCAGAGCATTTCGCCATTAGGGAGCTTGCTCCAATGGGCCCTTTGGCTCTGAGCTTGCCCATTGATCGCCCAAAGGTAAAGCAGGGCTGGCTGAGAAAATGCATGTCTCCTACTCTCCAGTGAGTCTGGGTCCCCAGACAGCCCCAGGCCAAATGGAGCATGGGAGCCCCCGCCCCTTCATGCTTCTCTGGAGTGCCCTGCCCTGGCTGGCACCCTCGTTCTCAGTTACGGAAGGCAGAGAGTGTCATGCTGCTCAGGGTCCATCCCGACCTCCTGAGCCGCCGGGTACCACGAGAAGCAGACCAATGCCAGGACCCGCTTCTCAGAGTGCCCCCCAAAACTGGGGACATCCGTTTTGTTATCCAACTCTGTATAGCTAGCATCCTGCCCAGGGGGCCAGCCCACTGAGTATGAGAGTAAATGTTGGCAAAAGAAGTGTGAACTCAATGATCTTTTGCTACAACTCTTTTGTGGATTGTGCTTTTGCCTAACTCAAAGTTATGAACACTTCCTCTATTTTTCCCAAAAGTTTTATAGTTTTGTATTTTACATTCATATTTATACTTTACTAAAACCGGTTAGATGGCCTATTATTATCAGTTCACAGAATTCCTCGAATATCAGAGTGGGACCGGCCACACAAAGGAAGCTGGCAATTACAGGGAGGAAGAGATGTAAATAGATAAACAGACTCATGGGTAGTCAGATGTGTGGATGGATGAACAGATAGATATATGGGTAATAGATTTCATTTTCCATGAACAGCTTAGAAGCCCAAATATGAGAGGTTCCTAAATGTACTGTGTCTTTTTGTCATCTACAATTGATTCTTATGCTTTAGAAGAAGTGGACCAGTTGGTTTGACTTTAATTTCTAATTATTTTTTTCTATTTAGTCATTGTGAATCAAACAGCATGATGGGACACCCCATGGATATCTAAATTAAAAAAGTAATGGCAACCTATAATTTAACGCCATCAAAAATACTTGCAAGTGTTTCCAGTTGTAAGATCCTTATCATCACCATTACACTAGAACTTATCTGGTGCTTCACACTCATGTGCCTTTGACTGTTTTTAAATAAGACTGACTTCATTTCTACGTATCTGATATCTCTGAATAGTTTGCTCACGCTATCTCACAATAATTATTTCACTCTTTTAACTGATACTGCATTGGAACACAAGAAAGACACATAGCAGAGCTGAAAGCTCAAAAGTTGTTGCCATTTCACAGCCAGTACTTGGGACTAACTTCATAGGAAGTTCATACCACGTGGATGAGAGATATCTTCTGCTTGTGGGTCATCTCTTCAGAGGAAATGATGCAAACTTCCCTCTGCAATTCACTCATTCAAAAGTAATTGCATTTGTTCTCTCTCCCGACCCTCATATTTACTAGGCATGTAACAGGCCAGCTCACCTTGCTGTGACTCCCAGTGTGGCTTCTACTCGTCTGTTCCTTGTGTCCTCTACCCCTTCCCAGAAGGGGGTGGACACATAGGGCATGGCTGTGGGTCCCCTCTGTGGAGTGAGTGTGTTTGGAGCCTCTCACTGGGCCTCTGAAATGAGCACTAATTTTTTACTCAAGCGTGGTTGGTGCTGGGAAAAAGAATTGCCGTTTGTTCCCAGGTCAGGGACTGGGTTCTGTGCTGCTCGTTTTGGAGTGTTATCCGGATTTCGGAGTATAGACCCACTGGGGTGTAAACATGAAGGGCTTTTAGTTCACCACTAGCTGCCCCCGGCTGTATTTTGTCGAGCCCTCCTTTCCTGTGGGCAGAAGGACGGATTGCTGGGAAGGGGACAGGCTGGCAGTGCAGCCCTTTCTGTGGCACTCACAGCAATAGCTCCACCAATGTCCTGGCAGAGCAGATGAGAGCTGGTGGGCCGGAGAGAGATGCAGACAGCAGGGATGGAGCCTTGCAGGACTCCACGGTTCGGGGCATTTTCTGACATCAATTTTGGAAATGCCACCAAATGTCCGGAGCCCTTCACCATTGTTCACTCAGGTGACATGTTCCGAGGTAATTGCCACACATGTGCTGGTGGGCCCTTCATATACCTCTAATCTCCAGAGCAACTATGCAACGTGGCAACCCTATTTTTAAAGTAAGAGAATTGAGACTCAGGGACAAAGCACAGCCAAAGCCAAACCGAGATGTGCCTGACACATAAGCTGGTACAGGGCCCTTACGCTCCACTCGCTCCCTGTGCTCCAGCAGCCAGATCCGCCTTGTCCTGGGAGCACACGGGTCCCCCTGACTCCAAGGAGAGGAAGCCATCCTGGAATCCTGCCACTCCACACGTCCACTTCAGCAACAGAAAGTTAAGGCTGCTGGCTCCCCGCTTCCCCAAGAAGGGGTGTTCCTATTTACAAGGAGTGTCACAGAGTCCCCGGACTCTGGGTGACCAGACACTCGCTCAGGTCCGTTCTAATTTGGCATGGGTTGGCCTGGGAATGGCATCGGCACTGCCAGGCAGGCCGTGTAAAGGGGAATGAAAGGCGTGCTCCCCTGCGGAAGCAGCGGCCAACTCAGGGGAGGGGGAAGGAGACGAAATCTTTGGCCAGAGCCCCACAGGGGTCAGTGATGCAGATATCACACTGACCTGCTGGAGAGCAGGAACACAGGCAAATAGAGGTCGCTGAAAAAACCATTTCAGCTTGGACCCTTGACTGTCCACTCCACTGCCCAGGGGCCAGTATGTAGGATGCTCATTTTCATAGGTGCGCCGTATATATGTATGTATGTATCCAAGTATATATAGTATGAATTTGAGTATGAATTTTAACAGCATTAATGGGGTCATTTAACTGTAAGAACGTGGCAATTGACAATGAGAGAGAGAAAGTTCATGGGGCACACGCAATGCCACAAGCCAGTTCACTTGATAGGCATGTCCCCAAGTGGGCAGTGACAGAGACAGGAATCCGTTGTTGCTCAGCTCCTCCATGGCGTCCTGCCATGTTGAGTGTGAGTCAGAAGTGCAAAGGTCTTTCACCCAGCCTCTCCTGGGAATGCTAGCTAACTTGGCTCCCTGACCCTCTGCGAAGAAGCAGCGACCTCTTCTGCCCTGGAGGCCTGCTGGCTGGCGTGCCCCTGGGAGGCTGTGTGCAGAACGCCACACGTTTTCTGCCACTTGGGCTCACTTGGCTATCTAAGCGCTGTGAGGTACACCTCCACCCTTCTCAAACGGCAGGGAGCCGTCTCGCAAGCCTGCCCCCCATCTTAGACCAGCCCCCGGAGGGGCGTCAGGCCTTTGCGCCACAAAGGGGCCTCTCCTTTGCCATTTCTTTCAGTCCTCACAACCCTCTTCTGAGGTAGGAGTGTCCCTCCGGTCCCACGGGTGAGGGGGCCACGTGGTGGGGCGAGGTGCAAGTGGTTTGTCCGAGCTCACAGAGCTGCCTTATCCAGGACTTCTGGGGGTGAATCTTCTCCCATTACATCAGAACTCCCACCCACGCCTGTAAAGCAGCAAACAGAATGCCTATATGAAAATTTTCAGGCCAGGTGTGGTGGCTCATGCCTGTAACCCTAGCACTCTGGGAGGCCGAGGCAGGCGGATTGTTCGAGGTCAGGAGTTCGAAACCAGCCTAAGCAAGAGTGAGACCCCCATCTCTACTAAAAATAGAAAGAAATTAATTGACCAACTAATATATATAGAAAAATTAGCTGGGCATGGTGGTGCATGCCTGTAGTCCCAGCTACTCGGGAGGCTGAGGCAGGAGGATTGCTTGAGCCCAGGAGTTTGAGGTTGCTGTGAGCTAGGCTAATGCCATGGCACTCTAGCCCGGGCAACAGAGCGAGAAAAAAAAATTTCAGCTTCACTACATTTGGCAATTATCTGGTTAATTTGATCAACACAGCTCTAAGTATCTTACTGGGATATTCTACATTTATAGCTTTGTCTCCCCCAAATATTATTTACTCCTCTGTCCTTAGCACCAGTATAGCCCTGCACACGTGCTGCCTGGGAAGCCATTAGCTGTCAAACTGCCCCTTGCTCCCTTGCGGATAATAAGAATTCAACTTTTATTTGGAGCAAAAGTTCCCTGGGGATCACATGACCCAATAACAAAAGATTATGATTTCTTATTGGTTTAATAGCATCTATTTTGTAATTCTGAATGTACGGTTTTAATTGGATTTGTTAAAGGAACAAAAGGGAATAGGTGCCTTACAATTAAAATAAAATATTAAGATTACTACTTTAACAGACTAGAAATGCCTTGTTCATATGGTTGAAACACACAAACCAAGCTCAATGCATGCAAAAGCCAAAGAAGCAAAGAGCCAAAGGTGGACCCAGAACCCTGAAACCCCATGAGGTGACCGTTGCTTGTGCTTCAGACGACTTATTTTAAGTACCAGTATGCCAGACAGACATTACTTCGCTTTCTCCATGCAGATGAGCAAACTGCGGCACAGAGGAGCCGAGCAGCAGTGGGGGGTGCAGGGCTTGGCCCCGCTGGTCGCCCACTCCCCGAGCACCTTCCCGTGACAGTCTCCCGCGCCTCCCTGCGACAGTCTCCCGCGCCTTCCTACAACAGTCTCCCGCTTCCACCTCTGTAAAGAGGGTGATAGAAGTGGCCGTCTCCCTCACATCTCAGCTTTTATTGTTTGCAGAGGATTTATGCCAGCTGAAATGCTCCTTGGGTATTTGTTTGGTTTGGTTTTTCTGCTGGATTTGCTCTCTCCTAAAATGAGAGTGTCACAAGAAACACAAAGGTGTCTGCTGCCCTCACTGCCTATCTCCTGACCTGACCCACGTTAGAACTTCAGTAGGAGTTCAGGCCAGAGTTAGGAAGAGAGTTTTGGGGGCACTGGGATGTCCTCCCTGAGAAGGTGGCTTGTGCGCCGTAGCCGGGGTTCTAGGAGGAAGCTGCCTGGCAGGACTCCGAGTGAGCACAGAGGGCGGAGGGGCAGGGTGGAAGGTGGCCCAAGCCAGGCAGGGGCTGCCCGGGCTGGGCCTGTGCCCAGGCAGGCAAGAGCATGAGGGTGCCTAGAAGGACGACAGTGGCTGCAGGGAGGTGGAGAGGCAGGGAGGGGAGCGGTGGGCACAGGCCAGGGGAGGAAGAGTGTGGACTGAGAGGGAAGTGGCAGAGGAGGGCCGTGTAGATCCTGGCCATGAAGTGGAAGCAGAGTCAAGGGAGCATTCTAGATTGCGTATAGGTGTATATGTGGGTTAGGCAAAGAGAAAACTCAAGAGCAGGCTGAATTTCTAGTGGGCCCTGGCACCTTCCATATATTTTCCCTCCTTTTGTCAAGCACTAACTCTCTGTAAGTTCTTCGTGTGCCCGTCTTATTTAATCCCACCACTCCACCGAGCAGATGAAACGGCGAGGCCCCTGACAAGGTCACAGCTCCTCGAGCACAGCCAGCATCTGCTTGGTTCCCTTTCCTGGGACTTAACTGCCTTTTGGCTTTTCCATGCCAGTTTGACTTCACAGAGTCCGGCAGCAAATTTGGCTCTCTGAGCCACCAGGGAAGCTCCTGACCCATCACGTTCTCAGACACTGCAGGAGCTGAGCTAGATCCTGTGAGAACTTTCATCCAAGCCAGGTCAAGCCCCATCCATAAGGCTCATCCCTCCCTGCCCGCGTGTATTATCAGATCCATCTCCAGGGGTTGAGCTGAGTTTCACTGGGACTGCTAGAGAGCTCGAAACTGAAAATCGGCAGCGAACGGCCTTGGCAATGAGCTGAGAGGCGACCATGGGGCTCACAGCAAGGGAGCCTGTCTCGCCCATGTGGAGGATGGGCGTGGCTCGGCTGCTCACTTTGTGTTCTCTGGGTTCAGGGGACCTGCAAACACCACTTAGCTTTCACTCTCATCACTCAGCTGACAGGAAGGGAAAAAGGGCACGAAGTCCCCTTCGGCACGGGGCAGCAGTGGGAGAGACCCTGGGAAGCCCAAAAGGAAGCTGGAGCCACCAACATCAGGCACAGAAAACCGATCTCTGGACAACTGGGGGTACTGAGCGGCTCTGCAGGCGGATAGTGGCTGTCTCTGCACCTCCTTCTCCCCTGCCGTGATGAGAGTGAAAGCTAAGTGGTGTTTGCAGGTCCCCTGAACCCAGAGAACACAAAGCGAGCAGCCGAGCCACGCCCATCCTCCACATGGGCGAGACAGGCTCCCTTGCTGTGAGCCCCATGGTCGCCTCTCAGCTCATTGCCAAGGCCGTTCGCTGCCGATTTTCAGTTTCGAAAATTGAAGGTCAAACCCAGAAGGCATATGTGTCACCCCAGCTTGAGGGCCAGTCACGGCTGTGTTCCTCCCTAGATGTGTGGCTTTGCACAAGTGCCTTAATCTCACTGAGCCCCTGTTTCATTGCCCAGGAGTGTTACTTCATACTTGGTTCGTATAACCTCTGTGGAGTTCGTAAATGTATTGAGAACCTACTATGTGCCAGACCCTTTGCAAAGCAATGACACTACAATGAAATTAGGTTCCTGCCTTCAGACTGTGTATATAGATTATACATATATACCCACTACAGACGAGGCATTTTACAGACATTATGAGTGACTCTTATGATGATGTGTTGAGTTTTATCTCCACTAGACAGATATAGCATCTGAGGCTCAGAGAGGTCAAGCAACTTGTACAAAGTCACAAATACTAAGTAGAGGGCCTGCCTTTTCCCGCTATACCAGCCATGGAAATAGGTACTTGAGGAGTATGTTCCAGTGTGTTCCATGAAGAGTTTCTCTTTGCAAGGCCCAGCTTAGCCTAGGACTTAACCACTTGGGAGTGGGTTCCAGTATTCAGGATAACTTGCAGAAGGAGTTTACCACCAGACTTCTCAAAAGACAGATTGTTATCCAAACCCCACTGCAGCTAGCAGTAATCAGGTTTGGGCTGCTGAACTTACTGCGTTCATGGGCTCAACTCTGCTGAATGAACAAGCATTCCCATTTCAGTTTCCTTAAAGGGGCGACTGGTTGGGTGAAGGCAAGCAGTTCACAACTGGTCTCCGCCTGCTTGTAGAGCAGCAAGACTGTTCCAGGAGACCCAGACCCTGGAGGGAGAATCCAGCAGGATCCCAAAGCCCTGCTGACTCACACACCTCCTTTCTCCAGCTCGCCATGGCCCCTGGCACCAAAGGACTCTCCACTGTTCCCCCAGCTAGCCGCCCTTCCTGGCTGGGGCTCAGGCCAGCTTCCTCCTTCCCTAAATAACACATTAGCTCATGTCTAGGGTTTGCAAATAAAGCACACTGGGAGACCAGGCATTTCCAAAGTTGCTTACTCAAAGGAGGGGAGGGAAAAAATTAGAGGTCGAAGCCAGCGTAGTTTGGCAAAGTTAAATCAATAAATGCAGGACCAGAGCAAAACTTACCCTGTTAGTCCCTGTTTCCACTCCTCAACTGTGAAACTTTGTCACCAGGCAACAAAGGACTAGGGACCTGGAATTAATTAGCATAATCCTGAAGCCAGCCCAGGAAGTGAAAGGACGACGCAGGCGCAGGCCAGAAAGGTCTCCAGAGCATGCAGATGCAGGTCAGGCCGGGCCTGTCCCCCACGGACAGCACGCCCAGGCCCAAAACCTGCAAATCCTGCAGCTGTGCTTTGTCTCCTGGTCCAGCCGGAGGATTAGAGGATCCGAGGAAGCTGGCTTTCCAGGGAACCACCCCACAGAGGGTAGAAGCCACGCCTTTCCCTTTGAAGGGACACATATTTTACTTCAGTGGCATTCAGTTCCACGAAATATCACTCCACTTCCTTCAAATTTGTCCAAATATTTTTCTGCTCTTTGATTTCTGAGAGCAGTGTCTTTTATTTATTTATTTATTTGAATTTGATTATCTCTTGCTGTTTTGTTTCTCTTTGAACCCTTTTTACACTATTAAATCAGGGTAACTATAATAGTCATAAAATCATACAATTCTGCAGTCACTTTTTTCCTCAATTTATTGTATGTCATTAAATGCTGATGTGTAGTTTCCAAAATCTACATCGCGAATGAATGCACAATACTGAGTCTCCTGGACTTTGCTTTTCCTGTTGTTTCCAATTTGGCACTTTCGTGAATAAGGCTGCAATGAATATATTTGTGCATTTTGGTCTTTTTCTCAGTGTTTTGTCCTTACAATAAATTTCCAGAAATTGCTAAAATGAGTAAAACAAGCTAAGTGTTAAAATTATTATGCAAAGGATAAAACATGGTAGAAAAATTAGAAAATACATATGCAGAGATAAAAATGCTTTAAATTTCTCTACTGAGATATGAATTAGAAAATAAATACAATAATTGTCAAATAAATAAATTAAATAATTTTAAACTCAAAATTAATCTAAGCAAAAATAGTTTGGAAAGTACAAAAAAACAAAATGAAATAACTTCAATTTAGAAATAAAAATAAGATAAATCATTAAGGGAGAATTAACTACAAAAGTTTGAATACATGAACACCACCAGTATTTTATGTTTTGAGTCCAAAAATAAAATAAAATACATTATTTAGATAGTAAATGGATTTAAATGAATTAGCGAATGAAGATAACTAGAAAATTAAAAATTTCCCAAAACTTCAGTACCCAGAATATTTCTAATAAAAATGTATATAAAAATACATCATTTAAATTAGAAAATAATGTAAAATCATGAAACACATAAGCAAAAATAAATTAGTATTTTAAAGAAGAAAAAATACAAGAAGATAAATACACTTTAAAATGTAGATAAGTAAAACCTTACAAAAATTAAAACCACTGTGATTTTGGCATCTAAAGGTAACTTCATATTGCATAAACTTCCAGACTTTTAATACTTCTATAGCATGATGTTATGGCATGGTTATGTACTAACAATGTAGTAAATTTATGAATGCTCATTTTTTAACTAAAGGCCTCCAAATATATATCAAATACTAGTTTGTCAGGTGGCTGGCTTTTAATGCGATCAGGATGAAGATTTTGTTGTTTGTCTACATTTGTTTTCTTTTCCCCTGCAGAGGAAAGAGCCTGGTGTCCAGGTCAGGGCCTTTGGCAGGCACTGGGCCTGGCGGGCGCTCTCAATAGCCCGGCGCTTCAGGCCTTATGGGCACCTGCTTGGGCCAGGCCTGGAGGTGGGCACCCTTCTCACCCTTTGCCCTGCCTCCATTCCTCATCTGTAATCGGAGGCAACGGCTACTTCACTGGGTCTTTGTAAAAATTAGACAACAGGTAAAAGTCTCTGCAATCTGTATTGGGCTAGACAGTTATTAAGTGTTATTATTATTGGGTCTAGAACTGTGTGCAAGATTTCTACAGGTTAGGGAAATAAAGAAAGGAAGTTACAGAAAGGGTCACTGCCCTGTTAGCCCAAGGGGATGTCTCTGGCTTGAAGAATGTCTGTCTCCTCGTACATGTCTATGGACTGTTACCTAGACCTGAAAACCAGCCTGTAGGCTAAACCACATTTACTTCTGAGAGGAAAGGAATGGGGAGTGCGTTTGGTTTCTCACTGTCAGGCCAAACTGGCAGGCCTGCTCATGCCACACGCTGTTCCCTGGCATCGCCCAGCTCACGTGTTTTCTGCTCTGAAGCCCCTGGAGAAAGGCTGTGCAAAGCTATGGTTGCCCTGTCCTGAGAAATAGCCCAAATCCTGTAGCAGGCATGTGTTCCAGTTTGCCAAGATTGGTGAATTTTCCTTATTGTGGTTGTGTTTTTCTGAGGCCTCTTAGCTCAAGAATCAAACCCCTCAGTTACTCACTAACCTGAATGAAACCCCTCAGTTACTAGCCGGTTTCACCATGTTCTCATAACTGTTTTGCAAATAGGCAACACAATGCAAGAGAATTTGGAGGGGCAGTGGGGTTTTGAGAAGTGTCTGCTTTAGCTCAGGGGCCCAGGTTAGCCCGGGGGCCCTCCTTAGACATCTGCCAGTTTAGGGTTAGACCTAGCCTCCTGGTCCCAGAGGTGAGGAAGAGGATGGGCACAGACCTTCAGACTCCTTCCTGGGCTGAGTGGGTGCAGCTTCCATGCAGATGGGTCCCTCTGCAGAGACCCTTTATTCTGCAGGCTAATCCCTCACCGCTGAAGGCCCAGCTCTAGGCTTCTTTGCCAGCCCATCTAGGGGAGGCGGGAGGTGCCTTTAGCTCCCTCCACATGGCCCACGCTGGGGGTCTGGCTTCAGGATAGAGTGGAGCTGCTTAGGCGGAAGGGCAGTGACACTATGGAGCTTGGGTGGGGGAGGCCCCAGGGCCACGGGCAGTGGCACCTAAGCTTATAAAGCACATCTAGGGTGTGAAGGACATAGATTTGCTTGAAGCTCTGACTTGAGGCGGGAGGGGGTCATGGGCAATATACGTAACCTTAACATTTGTACCCCCATAATATGCTGAAATAAAAAAAATGGAAAAAAAAATGAAGCAGCATGGGCAAAACTTATCCCTCAAAATAAGGGAGAATTTGAACCAAGTCTAGCTGCTGACCACACAAGTTTGGATTTGGAGGTAACGTCCCACCTTTGGAAGTGATCTGGCAGAGGCTGGTCAACTGCTCTGGGCGCGGGGCTGGCGGTCGACGCGATGCCCTCTGTGGCTCACCCATGCTAGCCCAGTGTGGGCGGGCTGGGTGCCCTCCCACGTCCTCGCTGGCTTCCTTTGAATTCTGTTCTTCTCCACTCAACTCCCAGTTGCCCAGGGGCCCGGACTCCTGCCCTGGAGCTCAGCGCAGACCCCAGCAAGCCATGAGGAACTCCTCACAGCTGTCACCTGCTGGGCTAATGAGCAGGTGATCCCATTTATAGGTTGCACATTATTCTGAGATAAACCAGGAGGGACCTGGCAAAGCCAAGCAGGCCTTGTCCAGAAGTAGGTCCCCACTCTGCCGCCACACTCTTCTTCTTCCTGGAGTGGAAAAGATCCACCCCTGCTCTTGCATAGCACCAACACCCACCAGGATCAGCCTTTTCCAGACCCGTGGTCACACTAGCTCTTCCCATGCTCCTGCATGGCAGGTGTGTTCAGCATGTTGCAAAGATGAGATAACAGTCAGAGAGGGTTGGCGTCTTGCCTAGGGCTCCCCCGTTAAGGGGTGGAGGTAGAATTTGGATCCAGGTATCCTTGACTCCAAAACCAGAGCTCTTTCCCACACTGCCTCCTCTAGACCCCAGGAGGGCTTCAGAAAGCCAAGAGTCACCTCTAGCATCTCGTTTAATCTAAACTTTGCACAATAATGGTAGGTGATGCAAGATGCAATTTACCAACTCTTAAGGAAACACTTTCAAGTAATCACCAGATGTGTACAATATTCATACAGACCATTTCTAGAGTTCTGTAATTGCCTTCAGGTTAATATAATTTTAAAAGAATATTTTAATATTTTAAAAATAGAACTCACCTTTGGTTAGGTGTCTGGGCACTGCTGGAAGGTGATGGTGCCTTCTCTGATGGTGCCAGGAATGATGGATCTTCCTTGGAGCTCATAGCTGATGAAATGAAGAAAGGGTGGTGAATACCTTTCTCTTCTGCACACCATTCCGCCTGATGGCAACATCACAAATGCCCACAGGCAAAATTCTAGAACCCTTCCTGAAAGGGAGGGTGGCAGAAGCTGTATATCATTTCCTGGACCCTAATGGCATATTTAGCTTTCTCTTCTTGCTGCCCTGTCAATTTCTAGACCAGGATAGCCAGATTAGCAGGCTTTGGCCTGCCAGCTCACATGCTCCTGGTTTGAAGGTTTGGCTTGGATCCTTTTCAAGGTGATGACCTTCACGGTCTCCAGCCTGGGCTCTGCCCTTGTTCACAGCCTTAAGCGCAGCCAGCGCTCCAGAACAGGGACTGGTGGCGGGATCGCAGACAGAGTGAGAGAACCAGGTCTTCCCTTGAGCCATTGCAAACTAAATTAATAAATCTGACCATGTTTTGCTTCTGTTATTGTTGTTTACTTGGATAAAATGGCCCAAATTGATGACTTCTTTATTAGGGAGGAAGAAGGGAATCCCGGCCTGGAAGCTTCTGCTTATGGAAAACCTGCCGGTAAAGACTTGAGTGCAGAGGGATGGGGAGCCCAGGACAGGTGACGTGATGGTGAGGCTGTGATGGGAAGGTGCAGAGTCGGCGTCCCCACTGGGCACCTGGGCAGCCTTGTCTAGACGGGAGCCGGAGGGATCCTGGTGCAGTCTGTGCAGATGGGGCAGGGTGTATGTGGGGAACGGTCTGGGAGCCCCTGAACAGGGCTGTGGCAAAGGGGATGGATGGAGCGACGGGACGTGATTTGGCTTGGTGTGTGGGAACATCTTGATCCAAGACCCAGTCTTGTTAGTAGACAAGAGTGGGGAAGAAAGCAGAGCTGGGAAAGGAACCGAGGGGCTCTGTGGAGGCTGAGGAAGCGGGCTCCGCACAGAAATCCCTGCTCAACACAGGGACGTTCCAGATGGAGAGGGAGGGCGCTTCTCCATGCCCTCTGCAACCCTGGATGGTGTCACACTTTCAAACTCCTTTCTTCCAGAGTGGTCAACAGTGGTACCTCATTGGCTGGATTTGCGTATCTTAATTTGTATATCTTAACAAATATAAATTGGTGCCGCCTTTTAAGAGAACAATTCAACCAAAGGTAGCAAAACTGGAAATGCTCATACTTTTTAACCCAGCAGTACCATGGCTAGAAACCTCTCTCATGGGTACAGTCACTGAAGTACCCAGCGGTGTATGTCCACAGTGGTCACACAAACAGGCTGTGAGGGCAAAGGGCAAGTTGGTCTGTCACGATGCACCCACACAGTGGCATCCCGTGACTCCAGAAACAGGATGCAATAGAGCAACGTGAGCCGGTCCCCAGAAGTGCCGTGCAGCAGGTGAGGCTGGGGAGACCTGAGCGCTCGCTATGATCCCGTGTATGGCCGGGCGTGGCATAGAGGTGGGCATACAGGCAAAAGTTTTCTGCAATGATACACTGGAAACTGCTGACGGTATTCTTGAGCCGGAGCAGCAGTTTGGAGACTCTTGTACTGCATGGCCTTCCATAGTGTTCGCGTTTCCCACCGTGTACATAGAGGATACCCTCACGCCAAAAGGGGGGTCAGGGTGGGCAAGGAAGGCCAGCGTGGCCGTAGGAATCCAGTGTGGGTTGTGAGGGAGACCCTGACCCTGCAGCTGCATGTTCCTGAGACTTCTTGTGGAGTCACACAGGAGGACGGTGCGGCAAGAGCCTAACTCAGCGGGGCAGGATGGGGTGGGAAGACCAGGGTGCTAGTCTCCCCGCACTGCCCCAAGTGTGGCTGTGGCTTTCCTGGGTGCCCTGGCCCCATAAGGGCCAGGAGGACCCCACATTCCCTGGTTCATGTTCATGCCGTGGGATGTTTGGTCACCACCATGGTTTTCTGTCCCACAGGAGATACCCCGGATCCGACAAGACCATGCTGCAGAAGTGGCAGGTACAGTTGCTCCTCCGGAGGGACACCCTCTGGGAATGCAAGCCAGAAAATAGCTCAACCCCACTGGTGGAGGGAAGAAGTATGCAGATTAACAAGAAGGGAGCTTCTTTTTGTTTGTTTGTTTGTTTGTTTAATTTACCAAACGTCCCAACATTTCCCTGAGCAGGTCTCGGTGGAGGACGGCAGATCTTGAGCACTGCAGTCCGTGCTGGCGGCGGGGGGGGGGGGGGGGGGGGGGGGGGGCGCGCCCANGGGGGGGGGGGGGGGGGGGGGGGGGGGGGGGGGGGGGGGGCGGGGCATGCACATTCGTCACTTCTTGTTCCTGGGAAGACACAGGCGGCTTCCAGCCTGCACGAGTTGACATTCAGCCGAGGGTTCTCACGAAAGGAAGGGACTCCAGGTGGACCAGTTATAGAGATTATGGGACAACAAGAAAGTAGCTCTTGGTCACTCATGTCCACAATCCTCTCCCTGGGAGCAGGCCGAGGAAAGGGGAGACCCTGAGCATGCACGTCCCACGTCGGTGATGATGGCTCATTCTCCAGGTGGCCTTGGTGAATTGTTCCCAACACTGTTCGTCTTAAGGCAGGGCCTCGGGAGAGTGTCATCCCAACAGGCAGTGTTATTCCCACAGGGACAAGGACAAGGCAGCCCCCCAAGTCCCAGAGGAAGACAGAGCATTCAGCCCAGGAGCGAGGGCCCCCTTCTCTGTGACTAGCATGTCCCCTCAGCTTATTTTTCTAACCAGCAAAAGGTCAGCAGCAAGTTTACCCACAGATTTTGTGCTATTACTTTTTAGCAACATTTGAGTATGAATTCAACAGTTAACACACAAGAATGCTTTATCCTTGGCTTTGCATTGCTGAGCTGTATTTTATTTTCTGGCCGGCTTTGCTTCCTGAACATACTTGCTTCATTCAGTTCAGACTGAAATGCTTGCGTGACTCCCTGAGTCGGCGCCACTAACACACGCGCGGGGAAGGCCTGTCCTCCCCAGGAAAGCCAGGGCTCCTGCTGGGGGCCGAGCGTGAGACCCCGAGGCCTTGGGAGAATGTCCAACATGTTCCGCCTATCCCCTCTTTGTCTCTTGTGGTAGAAAAGGGACATCAGCAATTTCGAGTATCTCATGTACCTCAACACCGTGGCTGGGAGGACCCACAATGACTGCACGCAGTACCCAGTGTTCCCCTGGGTCCTCGCGGACTACACCTCAGAGGTAAGGCGCCACGCAGAGACGCGGGCCGTCCTGACCCCTCTCACCCGTGGCCGGAGCTCGTGAAACCCGTGTCCAGAGCCTCTGCGAGGCGGTTCAGTCCCCCGAACCTGGGTCCCTGGGCCTGACGCTGCTCGTGCTTGGATCTCTCGGCCTGCGGCCGTCTTCCGAGTCGGGCTGCCTGGGACCCCGATGAGCACAGTTGCTGAAATGAGCCTCAGAGTGTTTCCGGCTTACTCGCTATGGTGAAGGCAACCAAGCCTGTCGGCTAAGATGCTGCCATAGCCAGCACCGGGGACAGCTGCAGTCACGGCGAGTGGCCGGGGAGCTGGTTCCTAGAATCGACATGTACAGGGAGAGGGAGAGGGAGGGAGAGAAAGAGGAAACAGGAGAGGGAAGGAGAACAAGATCGAAATACAGGGAAAGCAAACACTCTCCCCATAACTCCACCGACTGCAGTGACCCAGAGGATGGCAGCGGGCTTCACCTAGGATCTGGACTAAGGCATGTAGCCATAGTCACAGGGAGGCTGGTGGCAAGAGGGCAAGAGGGCAAGACCAGAAGACTCATCTCTTCTGCCTAGGGCTGCCTGGATGGCAGAACCCTAGGACTTGGGAGAGGAAGACTTGCTCTTTTGTGATCTCCCATCCCCACTACAGATGTTGAATGTGGCAAAACTTGTCTCACTGCCAGATGCTGCTGCTCATGGTCCTCACGGTCCATCTGAGGCAGAGGCATTTCAAACACAAAGCTTACACGTGGCAAAGTGGTGGTTTACAAGCCTTTTTTCTTTAGCCTATACCATGTATTTAAAATTTTTATTATTTATCAACATGTAAAAATTGGGAGATTTCTCCTAAAAGAATCTGGGTTTCCAACATCTTTTGGAAAATCAGGCTGTCTGGCAACTAGGGAGCATTCTGACCTGGCGATGTTGCTGGGGCTGAGCGTGGGTCCCCACACGTCCCCTCCCTCCTGCCCTGGGGCCTTAGAAGGCATGCCTTACTCTCCCGGCTTCCGCAGGCGTGTGGGATGGAGGCGTGTGGGATGCTGGCGCCCTCGGCAGAGCCGCCACTGCAAGAAAGAGGGTCACACAGAAACACTGCCTCCTGGAAAGAAATGCGAACCCTGGAGTACACAGCTCCTCCCCTAACGAAAGAACACTTCTGCTAAAAGAACTGTCTCTGAGGTGTCAACAGAAAAGAAGCCAAACTCTGTAAAATAATTTAAAGAGGTTTATTCTGAGGCAAATTTGAGGACCATGACCCTGAGCCACGCCCAAGAAGCCTTGAGCAAGTGGGCTCACTGCGGCTGGTTACAGTTTGGTTTTATACATTTCAGGGACACAGGGGTTACAGGTAAAGTCATAAATCAAAGCTTGGGAGGCACACATTGGTTTGGCCCAAAACGGTGGGTCATCTCCAAGTGGTGACTTATAGGCTATAGGGGAACTTAAAGACTCTAAAACTTATAATTGCTTTAAAAAAATGAAGCTTTGTCTAAAGACTTGGAATGTTTTTAAGTTAAGATAAAGAAGTCTGTTAATCAGAGACAACCACTGGCCATATGTTTGTTGTGTAAATTGAGGTCCTGCAGATTTGTCGCGCATAGCCTTAGGCCTATCAATGGGTTACTAAGGATGTCCCCAAGAACAGAAGGGGGCATGATGAGGCAGGTCCCTCCTCATGGCTAGCAATTCAGTTTTAGGATATCCCCTTTGCCAGGAGGGGTCCATTCACTCAGCAGATGGGGGAGCCTTAAGATTTTATTTTAGTTCACAGAGGGCACCCAGCCCTGAAGCTCTTCATGTCTCCTCTGTTGTGTGTGCCAGGGACAGGGCAGGCTAGTCCTTGCATGCTTTCACTGCCCAGAGGGCCTTCAAAAAAGTAGTTCCTCTCATTTCCCTCCAAACCAGAAGACTTCTAATTTCATATAAAATCAGTTTGATTTTAAGCAAGCACCCTGAACTATTGGAATAAATTACTCCATGAGAGCAAGAGCCAAATGTCTTATAGACAATGGGAATTCTTTTGAAAGTCTCTTTTCCGTAACGGGTGGCCATGTTCTGATTTGGGTCAACTTGAACAGGTTCAGTGTGAACTCAATCTTCCCCTCCTCTTATTTTCTCTCTCTCCCCTTTTAAGTCTTTCTGGCTCACTGGCTTCGGGGCCATAAAACCCCAGCCTGCCAGCTAATCACTAAAGGGGTCAGAGCAAATGACAATAAACCAATAACGAGAACCATAAAACTGGAGAGCGAGGCTCTCAGGGCATAAGGGGTGTGAGGGAGTTAACGCCAGCTGAATATCTGCCTTCTAGACGTTGAACTTGACAAATCCCAAGACTTTCCGGGATCTTTCAAAGCCTATGGGGGCTCAGACCAAGGAAAGGAAGCTGAAATTTATCCAGAGGTTCAAAGAAGTTGAGAAAACTGAAGGTGAGTAGATGCAGTGCCACTCGTCTGAGTGCGCCGCAGTGACAGCTGATGACAGTGCAGGGCTGGCCCACACTTGATGCCATCTCAATGGAGAACGCTCACACCCAGGCTGAGAATCACCTGGGGAGCTTCTAAAAATTACTAATGTCTATGGCACAGCCCGCCCCTAGAAATTCTGATTTAAATAAATCTGTGATGCAGCACAGCCCTGGTGATTCCGCTGAGAAGCCTGGATAGAAAGGCATCATGCTAAGGGCTACGAACTCCAGACCTCGGGGCAGGCAATGGCGAGGGAGCTGATGTTCATTCAGCCCCTTCTACATGCCAGGTGCAGGCCAGCCTTCCCCACACACACAGTGTCTCATTTCACAGAGAAGGAAACTGACACGCAGAGAGTTTAAGCAACTCACGCAAGATCACAGCCTCGGCCTCACAAGGGCAGAGCGTGCACTTGTCTGGCTGTAGAACTGGACTTCCTCCGTCTGCACAGCACCTTTACAAGTTTTGCCACATTTATATGTCCGCTGTACTCTTACTGCCTTAATGTTTTTCTTTAGGTTTACTCCCTAAACTTCGATAAATGTTTGTTTCCTTTTTTATTATTATTTCAGCATATTATGGGGGTACAAATGTTAAGGTTACATATATTGCCCTTGCCTCCCCTCCTGCCTCGAGTCAGAACTTTAAGCTTGTCCATCCCCCAGACGGTGCCCATCATACTCATTATGTATGTATATACCTATCCCCCCCCCACCTGCCCAACACTCGATAAATGTTATTCCTATATGTCCACTTAGGTGTTGATCAGTGAAACCAATTTGCTGGTGAGTGCATGTGGTGCTTGTTTTTCCATTCCTGGGATATTTCACTTAGTAGAATGGGTTCTAGCTCTATCCAGGAAAATACAAGAGGTGCTATATAGTCATCGTTTCTTATAGCTGAATAGTACTCCATGGTATACATATACCACATTTTATTAATCCTCTCATGTATTGATGAGCACTTGGGTTATTTCCACATCTTTGCAATTGTGAATTATGCTGCTGTAAACATTCGAGTACAGGTGTCTTTTTTATAGAGTGTCTTTTGTTCTATGGGGTAGATGCCCAGTAGTGGGATTGCTGGATCAAATGGTAGATCTACTTGAATTGCTTTAAGGTATCTCCATACTGCTTTCCACAGAGGTTGAACTAGTTTGCAGTCCCACCAGCAGTGTAGGAGTGTTCCTATTTCTCTGCATCCATGCCAACATTTATTGTTTTGGGACTTTTTGATAAAGGCCATTCTTACTGGAGATAAGTGATATCTCATTGCAGTTTTGATTTGCGTTTCACTGATATTAGAGATGTTGAGCATTTTTTCATGTGTTTGTTGGCCATTATTCTGTCTTCTTTTGAAAAGTTTCTGTTCATGTCCTTTGCCCACTTTTTGATAGGGTTGTTTGATTTTTTCTTGCTGATTTTCCTGAGTTCTAAACAGATCCTAGTTATCAGCCCCTTATTGGATGTGTAGCATGGGAAAATTTTCTCCCATTCTATAGGTTGTCTGTTTGCCTCCTGACAGTTTCTTTGGCCGTGTAAAAAGCTTTTTAATTTGATCAGGTCCCATTTATTTATTTTTGCTGTGGCTGTGATTGTCTTTGGGGTCTTCTTCATAAATTCTTTGCCTAGGCCAATGTCTAGAATAGTATTTCCAATGTTTTCCTCTAGAATTCTAATAGTTTCATACCTTAGGTTTAAGTCTGTTACCCAGTGTGAGTTGATTTTTGTGAGAGGTGAAAGGTGTGGATCCTGTTTCAGTCTTCTACATGTGGCTATCCAGTTTTCCTAGCACCATTTATTGAATAAGGATTCTTTTTCCCAGTGTATGTTTTTGTCTGCTTTGTCGAAGATTAGATGGCTATATGAGGATGGTTTTATATCTGGGTTCTCAGTTCTGTTCCACAGGTCAACGTCCCTATTCTTTGCAAATATCAAGCTGATTTAATTACTACAGCTTTGTAGTATAGTTTGAAATCTGGCATATTGATACCTCCCATTTTGTTTTTATTGCCTAGAATTGCTTTTGCTATATGGGGTCTTCTCTGGTTCCAAACGAAGTGTAAAATTATTTTTTCTATATCTGTGAAAAATTATGTTGGTATTTAATAGAGATTACATTGAATCTGTAGGTCAGTTTGGGTAGTAAAGACATCTTAACAATGTTGATTCTGCCGACCCAAGAGCATGGTATGGATTTCCATCTATTTACGTCCACTGCTACTTCCGTCCTCAGTGTTTCATAGTTCTCCCTGTAGAGGTCTTTTATCTCCTTAGTTAAATATATTCCTAGGTACTTTATTTTCTTTGTTGCTATTGTGAAGGGTATTAAGTTTTTGATTTGGTTCTAAGTTTGAGTGTTATTGGCGTATGGGAATGCCTCTGATTTGTGTATGTTGATTTTGTATCCTGAGACTTTACTAAATTCATTTATCAATTCCAGGAGTCTCTTGGTTGAATCCTTGGGATTTTCTAAATATAATATCATATCATGGGCAAAGAGTGAGAGTTTGATCTCTTCTGCCCCCATTTGGATGCCTTTAATTCCACTTTCATCTCTGATTGCCATAGCTAAGACTTCCAGCACTATGTTGAACAGAAGTGGAGATAGTGGGCAACCTTGCCTCGTTCCAGTTCTAAGTGGAAATGCTTTCAATTTTTCCCCATTCAGTATGATGTTGGCTGTGGGTTTGTCATATATGGCTTGTATCATTTTTAGGTAAGCCCCTTCTATGCCTATTTTGTTAGTGTTCTTATCATAAAAAGGTGTTGAATTTTGTCAAATGCTTTTTCTGCATCTATTGAAAGGATCATATGATCTTTGTTTTTGCTTCTGTTTATGTGGTAAATTAGACTTAATTGTCATTAAGTGCAAATAATTTTTTGTTTTCCTCATTTATGAAGTAATCGTTCAGCAGAAGGTTGTTTAATTTCCATGTTTTTGTGTAGAAATGTGAGTTTCTGTTAGGGTTGATTTCTACTTTTATTCCACTGCGATCTGAGAAGACATGGTAAATTTCTATTTTTTTTTAACTTTTTGAGACTTGCTTTGTATCCTAGGATATGGTCGATCTTAGAAAATGTCCCATGAGTTGATGAGAAGAATGTATATTCAGTGGATTTTGGGTAGAATGTCCTGTAAATGTCAGTCAGGCCCGATTGTTCTAGAGTTTTGTTTAAGTCCATTATTTCTTTATTAATTTTCTATTTGGAGGATCTGTCCTGTGTAGTCAGTGGGGTGTTGAAATCTCCGGCTATTATGGAGTTGCTTTTTATCAATTTGCTTAGCTCAAGTAGGGTTTGCTTTATGAATCTGGGTACATCTAAGTTGGCTGCATATATATTTTAAATTATTATGTTTTCTTGTTGAACTGTACCCTTCACCATTATATAATGACCCTCTTTGTCTTTCATTACTTTTGTTGGTTTAAAAACTAAGTTATGTGAAATCAAAACTGCCACGCCAGCCTTCTTTCGGCTTCCGTTTGCTTGAAATACTGCTCTCCATCCCTTTACCTTTAGTCTGTATGCATCCTTGCAGGTTAGGTGAGTTTCCTGAAGATAGCAGATACTTGGCTTGTATTTTTATTATCCATTCAGCCAGCCTATGTCACTTGAGTGGGGAGTTTAAGCCGTTCACATTTATTGAGAGAATTAATAGATGGGGCAGATTTCTGTTCATTCTGTTGGGTTGGACGTTGTTGCCTTGTTTTCTCTCTTGAGCCATTGTGGTATCCATTTTTTCTTGCATATCATTG
>VSMD01026317.1:0-51405 GCA_008750895.1 Mirza zaza
AGGCTAGAGTGAGTGCCGTGGCGTCAGCCTAGCTCACAGCAACCTCAAACTCCTGGGCTCAAGCAATCCTGCTGCCTCACCCTCCCAAGTAGCTGGGACTACAGCCATGTGCCACCATGCCCGGCTAATTTTTTTTTTTTCTATATATATTAGTTGGCCAATTAATTTCTTTCTATTTATAGTAGAGATGGGGTCTCGCTCTTGCTCAGGCTGGTCTCGAACTCCTGAGCTCAAATGATCCGCCCACCTCGGCCTCCCAGAGAGCTAGGATTACAGGCTTGAGCCACCGCGCCCGGCCTCATTATAATTTCAATCTCACACTTCACTTAAAAAAAAAAAATTCCACTGGCAAAGCGCAGTGGCTCATGCCTGTAATCCTAGCACTCTGGGAGGCCAAGGCAGGAGGATCACTTGAGCCCAGGAGTTTGAAGCTGCAGTGAGCTATGATGACACCACTGCACTCTACCCAGGGCAACAGAACAAAACTCTGTCTCCAAAAAAAAAAAAAAATTGCACTGGTTATACTTTTTTCTTTGATCATGATGTTACGAAACTAGTTGAACTAACATTTATGAATTTATTTCCTCAAAAGAGGAAATAGAACAGAAAAGGAAACTAAGGTACAGAGAGTATTTTGCCCACTATCACAATAAAATTAAGTTATAAAATCTTAGGGTCCCAGGCCACTAGAACAGGCCACAACACAACCAACAACAGTTTAAAAACAAACAACTCACAGCTCACACATTACACAGAACTATTGCTTTTGCTTTTCTAGTTAGCTTGCTTTACTAGACCCTAGCATTAACGAGGCCAATATCATAGCTGTCCCAAAGAAAAATACAATATCTTTTGCATGAGCGGCCATATTACAAAAGTATATGAGTGGTGGGATCGATGCAAATCTATTTTCTCTCTAAAAAACTGGTTCTAAATAAAGACTATCAATAGCCAGTAGTATCCACCTCTATGAAGGGAATATGCTTATTTTTAACAAGTTTTATATTTTAAGCACAGGGCAGCACATTCTGAATAAAGCCATGTAACCTTGACTATTTTGGAGGAAAGCTGTCAAGCCATAGAGTTAGTGCCATGACAGTGACCTCCACCAGCAATGCACACACTGGAAGAGGAAAATACAAACCAGACTGGCACTTCTCAGCAGACCAGAATTTGCAGTAGGGGAGGCCTATGAAAAAAGCATATCATTAAACCCAAAGAAAAGCAACTGGTAGCTCAGAAGGCAACACATTCCTTAGAAAGTACTAACCCTGTTACTCTTAGATGTCGCCAGAGGATCACTGTACAGGGAAGAAGACTGCTAACAGACAAAAAATAAAACAAAATAAATAAGAGAAACAAAAACAAAGAATTGGTCTCACCAACGTGAAAGCAGAAGACTTAAGTTTATGATTTTATACTTCATAATTCAGTAGCAATTCCTGAATGTTAAGGTGGTTAAGGAACAAAAGTAGTAAGAAAAACTTAAGTCATTAGATATGTTTTAGAATACCAACTATAAAGGATAAGAAAAATAACTGGGAATAGTTTTCTATAAATGTGTTTATGTCCTATTGGTCTTTAAACTTTATTGTTAGGATATGGAATGGCAAGCTAAGAAAACAATGAGGAAAAGAGGACCCTGGCACAGGGAGTGTGGCTAAAGGTGGCCACAACAATCACCAGTAGCTCCTGTGATTTTCAGTTATTTCATGACAGACTCTCAATGGGCTTAGACTGATTATTGGAGAACCAGATAAATAAGCTCCAAGTTATCACTACAAACACTCTTTTCCAAATAGACAAGAAAACTTTGTATTTCAAAATAAGCCATGGACAAAGTACCTTAGTTTAATCAGATAAATTGTATCAGACACAATAAATCCATGCACTAAGAGGGCACAGCATTTCTTTTAAAGGAATTAAATCTTCCTTTCTGGATGTCATCTGAGGACATAATTTTCAGTTCTTTTCCACCAAACCCAACCAGATATGAAAAAGAAGAATACTGAAGTTTTGTGTGCAGGTTTTATGAAAGGAATTATTTTAAAAGTACTGTGTGCCATACATTTAACGTGTTTTAAATGTATGATGTGTCAGATACCTTGAAAAAACAAGATATTATAACATCAAATAAATAATTACATTTTTCTTGTCCCCTGTGTAGTGTAGATTTTCACATGGAAGCTTTTTAAAAGTGTACCCACCATGAAGTATATAGAAACCTACAACTTATTTTGAAATGAATCAAATAATAAGATGAATTGATGGATGGAGGGGGGGACGAATAGATAGATAATCATGGGATAAAGGAAATATAATAAATTGCAAAATTTAAATGGTAGGTATATGTGTTTGCTATATAATTCTTTAAACTTTTCTGTATGTTTAAAAATTCTCATTAAAAAAATTGACGGCCAGGCACAAAGACTCATGCCTGTAATCCCAGTACTTTGGGAGGCGGAGGTAAGAGGCTCACTTAAGGTCAGGAGTTCAAGACCAGCCTGGGCAACATAGTGAGACCTCTGTCTCTACAAAAAAATTTTTACATTAGCCAGGTGTGGTGGCGCACACCTACAGTCCCAGCTACTCAGAGGCTGAGGTGGGAGGACCACTTGAGCCCAGGAGTTCAAGGATGAAGTTAGAAATGATCACACCACTGCACTCCAGCCTGGGTGACAGAGCGAGACCCTGTCTCTAAAACAAACAAACAAAAAAATTGAAAAAAAAATGGTAGTCATTTACAAACTTGGTGATTTATTAGTTTCTGTTTTTTAAAGACACTCACACTGACTGTACAAATTAAGTTACCAAAAACTAATATATATGTAACCATTTATAGATTAGTTAAAACTAGTCAAAATGCAAAACAGGAGATTAGAAACATGTTAAACGTGAATAACACATGAAGCCAAAAACCAACAAACCCGAGTGTAGTAGGCAGAGGTGGGTTTGCTATGTCTAAGACTGCTATAATTTCTCTGGTCAAAGTACAGGCCACTCTGTAAAAGCAAAATTAAACACATTTTTCTTAGGTTAAATGTTATTAACCTAACAACACACAAAGGCAAAATCTGAGCAAACACAAAATATGACATTGCCAAACTCCTTCTCCTCCAAAAAAAAAAAAAAAGCCTTTAAATCATTAGATCATATTAAGTAAAAATCAAAGTAACAATTATTTCAAGTCCCTCAAAAAAGACTGGTATTAAAATTTAACTGTTTTCAAACCAAGTCATTACTAATTTTTTTTACTTTAAAAACAAGACAATAAACCCCCAGACAAAATGGAATGGAAATAATTGATTTACTGTTATGTCATGCTTAAGAATGTCCTTGAAAACACCAGGACAGGACAACTGAATAATTACCACTTTTATAATCCATTTGGCAAAGCCACAGAAATAATTAAGAGTTACTATATTTGGTTCCAAACTTTTCATAGTCTCAGTATTTGTCAAACTAAACTGATCAAATTAAATTACCAAAAAGAGAAAGAGAATGCAATAAATATGGTTTGGTCTAAAATATCTACGGCATGTTCATTTTTAACACACTGCATAAAACAAACAATAATTTTATACACTCTGGTTCTCTGAGGCAGAGAAAATTATCTATAAAATTCCCTTTCCAACTTCTCTAACCATCTTTTTTACTCAAGGTTAAGCAAATTTAGGCAATCTCTGAACTTACAAGTCTCCTTCTCCACTGTTGACACCGCAGTTGGGGACACCCCTGCGCCCACCCCCGCCCTACCTCCTGGCCCTGCCCTCCTGCACCACTCCCCATTCATACCCTCAACTAGCACCGCGGCTCATCTCTCCCCAGAGATCCCAAAACCCCACGATCCAGGGCCTCTCCATTCTCTCTTCTCTCCTCCCTTCTACCATCCAAAGGCTCCCAACCCTCACCTGACCCCTCTCATGGGAACCCTGAACTGGCTGGCAGCATGGGACTGCACTTCCTTGGCCAGTACTTTTGCAACCTAACAGGAAAGAGGTATTCCTAGAGCACCATATGGGCATTCTGTAGACATTTTTCCTCCACAGAAATGTCACTTAGCAAGGTGGCTGGAATAAAGAGTATATTAATTCTATAGTTTAATCACATTATAGGTTAAAGAGATTTCTATAAGCTAACACGAGAACTCTGCCATTACATATTTATTGTTTCTATTAGAAAATGCATTTCAAGTTCCCAAGAAACAAACTTTCAGAATAAAACCTATTTGTGAGTTTGGTACCGCCTATAATACCATAACTAGATCAGTTCAAATTTCTAAAATAAGGATGAGAATCTCACTAAACCCATTCTTGAGGTATATTCCAAAGGACAGTTCACAAATGAAAATACTTGTTAATGAGCTTCTTGTGATACCTTACTAACTTTAGCCCCTGGGATTAGTATATTTTATCTTGATATTAAATCTTGTAAATGACAACAAAGTTATTTTTCATAAGGTTCTGATAAATCATGTTTCAGTAAATTATCAAGTTTCAATAATGGCTTAGGAGCACACCAAAGCAGTCGTAATTCTTAAGTTCCCTAAAAGTAATCAATGAATTATGATATGAGACACAACAGAACTAACCAGCAGGTCTTTACGAGAACCAGAAGACCTCTTTTTCATTCCAGAAGAGTGACTGTAAGAATGATTCTGGAAGTAAATATTTTAAGTTAATTTTAATGATCATAAGTGAAATTATAAAAATAATAAAATTGACCTTAAAATTATACAAAGGTTTACATAAGACACAGAGTAGTTTACATGCAATCTATTTCCCACTTGTTAGTAAATGATTTGCTCATTTGACTAGCTAAGATATATGGCCGCTCTATACATTTGCATTCCCCCCTCACCAACCCCCTAGACTGTGCCTAGCATCCAGCTCAATGTCTGGCTAGCTAAAAAAAAAAGAATAAGACTTAGACCCAATCAGGATATCTGTAAGGACCTTCAACCCACATCTCATTTGAGCCCCTCTCTCTTCTTTATAAAGGTATAGGTGACAAAAGAGTTCACACCTCCTTCTATAGTCGTCCTTACCTAAAGGCCAAAAAGCAATACTATGGATCAACCAAAACAGGATTGAGAGAACAAAGAACATGACATTGCATTGCCCAAGACAGTACTTTTAACTCAAGTTAGTGGACCCAGAACATATGTTGCTCAGAAGGAAAACAACCAAGATGGTATGGATTGCCCAGCATAGCAGCAGCTTTACTAAATGGTCACCAAGGGTCTACACTAATGGTCTACAAGGGTCCTTTGAAGACAGGACTGTCTCAGTATCTAACTTCTCCAAGGAGTACAAAGCCAAGTGTATGGATTGGTGGGGGGGGAGGGGGGGAGCAGATAAATGACAGCAATACTACTAAATAGGTCAATTGGTAGACGAGAAACCCAATCTAGGTATATATGCTGCTTGCCTGAAATGAGGGGTTACAGCTAGAAATGTCCTACCTAGCCAAAGGCAACAGACTGTCTACTCTAGATGAACCGTTTCATATATGCATAGCTAGATCCCAAATCAATGATTATAAACTTATTTTTCTTTTCTTGAATACATATCTTTCCTTTTATATATTACTCTCAACATTTTAAGAGATATCTATATAGTCTAAAAACTCAGAAAATCTACTAACATAATATTAACACAAGAAAAACAAACTATAAGTTAAACTTCCTTGGTTAATATGACATACCATATTAAAACAAATCAAATCAAACCAAAATGCCTGACCATAACTGATGTCTTATATGTCATCTCTGACTACTGGATGTTTTCTGTTTAATAACTTCACACCTGATAGCTTGTGACACATCACAAGAAACACAGTTGGACCTATGCTACTGTAGCTCACTTCTCTGTCAGAAACAGGTCTTTCAGGGCATTGACTATGTGTTAGTAGGTGGCTCATCATTTTAAGAAAAAATGTTACTACAAATCTTAGTCCTCAATAGGGAAGAAAATACATTTATCCAATCCTGAAATTCCTTTAGGAAAAAATTACTATTCAAATGATAAATTATGTCACAATTGTAAAACAATAGTTTTTGCTTTGCTAGTTAAACATTTTCCCTAAAAGATCACTGAAAAGCCATAAAAGTCATAATCTATGATTAGCGTTTATAAAGTAAAACCACATTAAACACACAGTCATGCACTACATACTAATGATGAAAGTCGTGATGATCTATCCTTGAGCACATCGTACTGGATTTCAAGAAACCATGAAAGTTGATTTATTTCCAAATTCAGAAATGTAAAGAGAGAAAGAAGTAACATTTATAGTTATTAAAAACCAGCACTATTTTAAAAGCAAAAAATTATTAAACATGAAAGCTAATACATTTGAATTAAAGACTATTAATCCCTCTACTCATTCATAGTATAAATTATTGCTAACCGGTATGTGTATATAAACTGTATTTTTTTTCTTTTAAATAATAAGATTCATAATCAGTAATGGTGATATGATTCAATCTCAGTACACTTTAGCACAAAACGTCATAAGGGAGCCTTTAAACACAAGAATTTAAGCATTCTTAGGTCAGAGATGCTTTACTTTTTACTGTGGTAACTGTTGCCATCATTTCCCATCCTGTGAAAAATGACAAAAGCAAGGAATGGACAGGCAATAAGGCAGGAGCACATAAATAACACAATCAAGCTTACAAAAAAGAATAGCAGCATCAAATGGGAAGAGTTCCCTTGGATCTGCTTGTGTACAAACACAGAAAAACTTCCTTCCTCAAGAAAATGCTGAATAAAATGAGAGATTTAGTCAGAGCAAAGTATGGAATGCAAAGTACATATACAAGTGTGACATTAAATATAACTCAAAGAAAAATATACCAAATACATGGTAAGACCAGAAAACTCACAATTCATATAGAATCCTTTAAAAATTAATATGTGTAACACCATATTTCAAATCCAAGAAAATATTAATAAATTAAACAGTTTTAATAACTATGTAGACTTTTGATTTCTTAACATTGTTTCTTAAGCATTCCAGCTTACATTTTTAAAGCTATTTTACCCTGAAAGTCAATGTGTAGAACAAATAAAAACAATGAACAAGTTCCTCACATAGTTAAATACAGTGTTCAGCAAAAATATCTTTCTTTTATAACTCTTACATTCATTTAGGATTTTAGGGAATGATACCCAAAAACTTGATTTAAAGTAACATTTTCCTAAGTAACACTGGCAAGTCATTAGTGGTTCATGAAATCAATCTGGCAGGTTCAAACTTTCTTAGAAGGTGTTATGCACAGTAACAGTAAATATTATTTTGTGAAACTTTTAATTCAATAATGTTTTACACACTTATACGTATGAACACACATACACGGATCTGCATTACTATACTGATTCATGGCATAGAATGTATTACTTGTTGTACAGATAACAATTTTTAAAAACTTAAAATATATTAGAAGACAAAGTTATATAATCTAGTTCTAAAAAAGCATTAAAATAATAGCCCATCCCTTTATGTCCCTATTGAGAGGGTCATTTACAAAAGATACTGCAGAAACCTCAAAAAGTATATATTTCATAGGTATAAGGTTAAGTGGTACAATTTCACCACTGGTATAAATTCACTGAAAATGTTATTGTAGTAAATGCCAAAAAGTATTGGATCAAAATATCTGCATTTGCATGCTTTTCTTATATTAAGTATAAAACGTCCAATTTCCTTAAGTACTAAGCTTGACAGCTGATATCTCTGACATTTCACTTTGATACTTATTTTATTTTTATTATGAAGGTACATCCTCAGTCTTTCGAGCACATATTTTGACTTGTGATTATCTTTCAAACTTTTTTAGAGCAATTTTTGTGAAACCATGGATAAGTCAAAAATTCCTGTTATTTTCAAATATGAGTTCCAGCGTGGAACCAATATAGTGCAAACAGCTCAAAATAACAATGAAGTGTTTGGGAAGGATGTGGCTAATGAATGAATAGTACATCGATAATTTGAGAAGTTACGTTCTGGTGATTTTCATCTTGAAAATCAGCCACGTGGATGGCCTGAGACCAAGATGGATAATGATGAGCTGAAAGCTGTACTGGAAGCAGATCCATCTCAACCTATGTATCAATTAGCAAGGTTTGACATTACTATTCCAATACTATGGGAGCATTTGAAACAAATGGACAAGGTAAAGAAGCTGGGTAGATGGGTAGATGAGTTCTGCATGAGTTAAACAAGCATCAGAAGAGAGATATTCTAGAATTTCTTGCTTTGTTGCTCAGGCTAGAGTGAGTGCCATGAATCAGCCTAGCTCACAGCAACCCCAAACTCCTGGGCTCAATCAATCCCCCTGCCTCAGCCTCCCGAGTAGCTGGGACCACAGGCATGTGCCACCATGACTGGCCAATTTTTTCTATATATATTAGTTGGCCAATTAATTGCTTTCTATTTATAGTAGAGACAGAGTCTCGCTCTTGCTCAGGGTGGTGTTCAACTCCTGACCTCGAGCAATCCGCACACCTCGGCTTCCCAAAGTGCTAGGATTACAGGCATGAGCCACCGCAGTCAGCCTTTCTTTTCTGTCACAACATAAAGGCAATCCATTTCTATACCATATTGTTATGTGTGATGAAAAACGATTCTTCTGACAATCGAAAGCATTTGGCACAATGGCTGGATAAAGAGGAAGTGCCAAAACACAGTCCAAAACTGAATATTTATCCAAAAAAGCTAATGGTGTCCGTTTGGTGGTCCAGTGCTGGTATTACCCACTACAATTTCATGAAACCTGGTCAATCGATTACAGCGGATGACCACTGCAACCAGCTGGAAGAAATGATAATGCTTGCGATTAAGCAGCCGAGATTGGTCAACAGAGACAGGCCAATCCTCACGCAAGACAATGCTCAACGACATGTCACACAAACAACGCTTCTCAAACTACAGAAGTTGTTCATGGAAACTCTGTCAGCCACTGTATTCATCAGACCTTGCACCAACTGACTACCTCTTCCTCCAGGCTTTTTGGACCACTTCTTGCAAGGAAAAATATTCGATTTTCAACAAGCTGTAGAAAATGCCTTTGGCAATTTCATCGCCACTCACTCTCGCTTCTTCACTGTTGGCATAGCAAGCTACTGTTAAGATGGCAAAACTGTGTCGATTGTTTAGGTTCATACTTCTATTAAGTGTAATGCTTTTTGTTTGAGATATAATAAACTATACTTTTCATTCAAAATCGTACATTTCATACTTAATGAGCTAATATTATCCTCATGCTAACAGAAAAAGCAATAGTGTTATTATTGCATATGTAACAAAATCTTGTTACAAAATCTTCTGAAATGCATAACAGTATATGCATTTGGTAAATAGTGTGTAATGATAAAATATCACTCTCTGATAAGTGATATCCCCCTAAAACTAAAGTTCTTTCTCTGCAAAAATTTCACTTACTTCTTTTCTCAATTAACAAATATCTCTTTTGTTTAAAAAAATAAAATTTAAAAAAAAGGAAAGAAAAAAAACAGCACAGTGGCCATGCCTGTAATCTCAGCATTTCGGGAAGCCAAGGCAGGAGGATCACTTGAGGCCATAAGTTTGAAGTTGCAGTGAACTATGATGACACTATTGTATTCTCTCTAGCACAGGCAACTGAGTGAGACCCTGTCTCAAAAAAACACAAAAAACAAAAAACAATCCAGGACCAAAATACATATTATTCAAGTCACACACTCTGGTACATAAACTATTCCATCCTCCTAACCAGATACGATCACTGAAGAAGAGCAGTCGTGTCGTCTCATTCTCTCCGTAGCACCAATGGCATTTTACATAGGCAAAGGATTTAAAAAGCTAAATTGAAATAATCTGTTTCAATTTTCCTTTTCCAAAATTTAATGGAGATTCAGCTGATTTAAAAGATTGTTGTATCTACCCAGTAGGGCAATCCATAATTTGGACAAACCAATTACTATTAGAACAACTGGGCAACAAAAAAAAAACCCTGCTAATAAGGGAAAGTTGGTATTTATGTTGTTTTAAAAAAAGGATTCATCAAAGGAGGAAAAATTGAAAATATTAAGGGCTCAGTTTACATTTCCAAATATGATATTATAGTATTTTTTTAAATTTTTTTCAACTATCAAACATACCTGAAAGCTTTCATTTGGAAACAAAATAGAAAGAAAGTACATACAGCAAAAAGGTTGTAGAAACAAAGTTCAGCAAGTGTCAATTTCTGTTAGCAAGCACCTATTACTCAAATTCCCAGGACACTGAAAGTCAACAGTGAATGCATAATACTAACACCACATATTTTTCTGGCCTACACACCACGGTGTCTTTTCTTTTGGGTGTACTGGCTCTGTGCCAAAGTATCCCAGTTATAACTTTTGATAGGTTCTTCAATGGAATTAAATAGTATAATAGTAAATGAAAAAAAACTGCAATCATATTTTTAGAATTAAATCCATTAAAATCATACGAAGGCCACTAACATATAAATAGGAACTAAATGCATATAACAGTAAAAATCTCCACTGATGAGAAATAGCAATGTATCCCCTTACTGCTCTGATTCAAGATCACTTCATTTTCTAATTTTGGATGTCTACCTTATTGTCTCCTTATATTTCAATATATAAAGCAATGACCAAGCATTCAGTAAGATTTTTTTAAGGCAGTCACTGATGTTCTACACTATTAATGATTTAATCATTACACATAGCTAACAGACTGTTTCAATCTAAGCTCACAGCTTTAAGTTAATCCTCCCTCCCCCAGCCCTGCCACTCAGTCTTGAACTACCTTTGCTCTTTTTATTTTTATACAGAATGTCTATAGCATTGACACTAATGTTTCCAGCCCAAATAGCTTCTGGCAAACCACCTTTCAAAAAGGTAGCTGGAAAGTTAATTGGGCAAGAGGAAAGATCAAAGTCTTAAGAATGCAGCATAAGACTATAAATATACGTACCTCACATCCAGGTACTGCTAATATTCATAAATCAAATACTAGGTTCAAACAGTATTAAACTTTTTAATACACAGCACATAAAGTTTTTTAAATAACTGCCCAAGAAATACCATAACCTCAAAATTACATAGCAAACCACAAGAAAATTTAGGCCATCACATTTATTTTTACCAAGGACAAAAGTTATCTAACATTAATTCAGCTTAATGGAGACGGTAAAGTTATTTTTAAAAGCAAATAATCTAATGAAAATTTAGAACTTCCAATATTATTTTGTTAAAAACCAAACAAGAAAAATATATGTTTCGATTATATTTCTTTTTAAATGATATTATTAGTGAGTTTTCAGACTTATTTTCAGGAAAGTCTAAACATTTAAACTATGTTGGCGTACATTCACACATAATAAAGTACTAGAATCTCTTCTAGGGTATAGATCTTTTATTAATCTTGAATTTCACACACTTTTTTTTTTCTTTTTTTTTTTTTGAGACAGTCTCACTCTGTCGCCCGAGCTAGAGTGCCGTGGCGTCAGCCTAGCTCACAGCAACCTCAAACTTCTGGGCTCAAGCAATCCTTCTGCCTCAGCTTCCTGTGTAGCTGGGACTACAGGCATGTGCCACCATGCCTGGCTAATTTTTTCTATATTTTTAGTTGGCCAATTAATTTCTTTCTATTTTTAGTAGAGATGGTGTCTTGCTCTTGCTCAGCTGGTTCTGAACTCCTTACCTTGAGCGATCCTTCAGCCTCAGCCTCCCAGAGTGCTAGGATTATAGGTGTAAGCCACCACACCCGGCCCACACACTGACTTTAAAAAATACTGAGAGCTATGCTTTGAAAAGGAGATATGGAAAAAATATATTGGGTGCTTTATTCTATCCCATAGTAACAAATTTTCAAAATTAATATAATGAAATAAAATATTGGAGAGTTATATCTTAAATGTGTTTAATGATACAACTGCCATAAAAAGAAAATCAACATGATTACTTTATAGATACTCTGGGGATATAACTCCTTATCAGTTTAACTGCAGATTTATTTTTGTCTGTTCACAGATTTGTTTTAAAGGCTCTCAAATTAGTTCAAATTTAGCTGGTTTTACCTTTAAGTTAAACTAATCAAGTTCCCCTAAGGTCATATACATATTTAAAAATAACTAGCTTAATAACAACTGTGTGAAAACTCACACTACGAAGATTTTAATGGAAAGCAAAGAAAAAAGCCATAAGTTAAAAACAAGAAGGGAATTATTTTCACAGCCTTTGACATTTAACTTGGAAGCTTTTATTTACTAACTCCCTATACGATTCTTTTCAAAATATCTAAAGAGAAAAAATCAAAGTGCTGTAGCTCCAGGGAGAAGCATAATGAATTTCTTACTAAATTTTTCTTTTATAAAATCATTTTTAAGCTGCCAATTATCTTAGATTTCTAAAAATATTCATCAATATTATTAAAAATCTGAAGTTTTGTGAGTAGGACAGGCATGGTGATGGCGCATGTCTATAATCTCGGCACTTTGGGAGGCTGAGGACCATTTGAGCCTAGGAGTTTGGGACCAGCCTGGGAAACATAGCAAGACCCCATCTTCATAAAAATTAAAAAATTGACAAGAATGGTGGCATTCACCTGTAGTCCTAACTCCTGGGGAGACTGAGGTGGGAAGACTGCTTAAGCCCAGGAGTTCGGGACTGCAATGAGCTATGACTATACCACTGCACCCAGCCTGGGAAACAGAATAAGACCCTGTCTCTAAAAAAGAATAATGTTTTGTGACTGAAATATTTATTATTCAAAAATTAGTTTACTAACTTACTCTGAAAAGATAGATTACGTTCACCAACAAGAAAAATAACCAGCATGAAAGACTATTTATGAACACAAACATGTCAATAACTATACTAGTATGCCAGAACACACTCGGTTTATCATAGTGTATTTTTATACATTATACAAGGTAGAAAGAAAATTAGAGTTAGGCAAAACTGACAAATATAGACCTCAACGTGATGAAAATCTCATGGATAAAAATGTAAATGTAAGCATATATACAGCATTATCAATGTGCAAATTAAAAGCACTGCTTTAAGACTTAAAACAAATTCTTTGAGAGATCAGGGTCTCGGCACAATATGCAGGTCTTTAAGGAGGAACTTCTCATTTATCTTGACTTACAACAATCCACACCAGAAAACCTCAGATATTCTATAAAATATTAATCAAAATGTTGAAGCATGATAATTCCTATAGATATATAGGGAATTTTTCAAATCAACAGCTTAATTTTTCCATGTAATAAAATTATAATTAGGCACCCAACCACCAAAGCTGTTTCACACTTAATAGTCATTTTTTAATAGGAAAGGATAGGAAAGTAGGAAAACCTGAAAGTTAGAACCAAACAGATGCTATTCCATAAAATCAATGTTATTATTTTGTGATACTTTTCCAAAATCAAATCCTACAGAAAAAGAGAATAGATATGTTAACAGATTAAAATACTCATGATTTTAGAATTGATTTACTCATAGCAATAATTTGAGAGAAAGCATCACTTTTCAATGAAAGGACTTTGCCAACAGTTACTACTTTTTTAAAAAAAGGCAAAGGAATATATGAACATCATCAGATTATTTAGGCAATGATGTTGAAGAAAGCTCCCACATAAGCTTTGCTACTATGGTGTAAACAACTTAAAATACCAACCCTGTGACTGCCAAGACTTCGAATGGACATTGCATCCTCAACTCCCTGATAAAAATAAAAACAAACATAGTAAAAGTTTATGAGTGACTACATGAAGTTAATGAGGAAAACTATTAGGGGCAAGTTTGTAGATTATTACAAACCAGATAAGGACGATGATGACTGGACCGGTGGGAATACCTGGCCCTTTCCGAATCTTCCTGGGAAAGGAAAAGGAGAAAGTATGTGGAGAGTTAATCACTGCACAGATAGTTTATCAGAACCACTGAGTAAAGATCAGTCAGTTAACAGCCCAGCAACACTTCCTTAGAGAGCAGTTAGGTTTAGACAACTTAGCTGTGAGGCAACCACATTCTCTAGTTAGAAAAGAACATAAATAATCTTGGCAATGTTTTTGTTTTATCAAGTATATGTATGTCTGACCACTTGTAGGATGTAATCTATATATGACCAAGAGAGCTCAATATACCAAGATATCAAATTATGCAAGTATATTTAACAAAGAGAAGTTGGGTTCAGCATTAAAAATAGGCATACGTCTACTTTTTTCATTGTGAATGTTAAGTTTATGTGAGCAGAAATAAATGTTTACTTTATCACAGATGTATTTTAAGAAGACAGTATATTGCTGTAAAAATACCTGGGTTATAATTTTGTGCTCACTGTAAAGATTTCTTTTTTTTTCCTTTCACCAACTAGAAAAAAACTAAGTGCAAGATCATCTAATTTTGTCCAATTAACAAGACCCTGAGTATGTGTTGTTAGTAAGAAAAACTTCCTATGCTTAGAAGATATTACATAAAGTTGGTAAAGTTCTTTTCTTTTCTTTTTTTTTTTTGAGACAGAGTCTCACTTTGTTGCCCAACCTAGAATGAGTGCCATGGCGTCAGCCTAGCTCACAGCAACCTCAAACTCCTGGGCTCAAGCAATCCTACT
The DNA here is from genome assembly GCA_008750895.1 of Mirza zaza. NCBI lineage: Eukaryota > Metazoa > Chordata > Mammalia > Primates > Cheirogaleidae > Mirza > Mirza zaza. The sequence goes on from VSMD01026317.1 coordinate 14,614, forward strand.
GCCTCAGCCTCCCGAGTAGCTGGGACTACAGGCATGCGCCACCATGCCCGGCTAATTTTTTCTATATATATGAGTTGGCCAGTTAATTTCTTTCTATTTTTAGTAGAGACAGGGTCTCGCTCTTGCTCAGGCTGGTTTTGAACTCCTGACCTCGAGCAATCCACCCACCTCGGCTTTCCAGAGTGCTAGGATTACAGGCGTAAGCCACCACGCCCGGCCCTGGTAAAGTTATTTTAAGAGTCATGCCTTAAGCAGATTTTTAAAAAACAAACAAAAAGAACCCATAGCCTAACAGTTGACTAAATTAAATGCAATGCTAAACTTTACCATATTCAGCTATTAGCAATGGAGCATTAAGACTTGAGTCACGAGAAACAAATGGCTAGACCCTAGAACCTAATCACCTGAAACTGTAAGGAATTTCTGATCTTTCAGAATTTCAGAGTCCAAGGTGTTAAGTAATTTGCACTGACTTAAAATCTACACACACCTGTCCAACTGGGCTCACAACTTATCAATGCTATCTTTTCCAAAATGAATCAATCAATGCCTCACCACTCCATGGCAATCCAGCATGATCATTACACCAGCGGAACAAATAGATGTGGCTAAGTCTCACTAAACATTTCAAAATAGAAACAGTAATTCAACTGAAACATCATAGTTTAATCCCTATTTTGGTCACGATTTTTGAGGATAACTCCAAAAAAATCCTGGTTGACATCTGTTGCATACACTGATGCATCTGATCAAATCTGTTCTGAATTCTGTTTATAAGAGCCACTATGATTCAATTTCCAATCAAGTGTTCTGATCTTTAGGAATTCATCACTGATTTACATTTTTTGTTATGCAACAAACACATGCGGTCTGCAAGAAACCAAGCAAATTTCTTCCCTTTCTTTATTACGTGATACCACAAAAGTTTAGGGGGCATGTGCATTAACCCAGCAAGGTGGGTTCAGGGTAACCAGTTTTAGGCTAATTAGCTTGTTCAGTTTTAAAAGCCTTGCACTAAAGAGGTGAGTTAATTTTATATGCCCCTCCCAGTATTATTTGGGATACTAGGGTGAAATACATGGTTTAATGTCCAACCTTCCCTTTATTCTATCCTTTCTTTTTATTTCATCTACCACACAAGAGAACTTTTTAAAAATTCATCTAAAGAGCACATCCTATCAAAGATGCAGCAAAAGACAGAAGAATTTATATTTATTTTCAATTTTGCCAATTATGAAAATAATTCTAAATTAAAATACCACATTAAGTTTTAATCTACAGTACTTCTATATTTAAACAGCTTTTCATTTTAGCTTCATTTGAAAAATTGGCCTAAAAGACTTTGGGAAACTACAGAGTAAAATATAAACCCCTTATAAGCCACTTATTTTGGACAGAGAATATAGTTTATAGTCACAAATTGTACCTTAAGTAAGTACTGTGCGATACAACTTTGTGGCAATGGAAATGTTCTATATTTGTACTAATACGGTAGCCACTAGCCACATGTGACTACTGAGCAGTTGAAATGATGGAAGTGCAACTGAAAAATTAAATTTTAAATTTTATTTAATTTGAGTCAATTTAAGTTTAATTATCTACATGTGGCTAGTGGATACCACACTGGACAGCAGCCTAAATCTATCTGACAAATATACGTTTAGGTAAGGCAAGCTCAAAGCAAATTTTAACTACACCAAAAACACTCAAAATATGTATGCTACTAAGAGTCTGCCAAATAGCACCACTCTCAAAGCATATGGGTAGTTATTAATTACTCTTCCTACCTCAAATAGGTTTGCATAGTGGCAAATGTTAGGGGAAACAAAAGGAAACTCTTGCATAACAAGACCCTGGTAGCAACCCTACAATTATTTTTAAGAGGTAGAAGGGTCCTTAGAGATCATCTCTGATCCCTTCATTTTACAGTAAAGAAAGTTGCAACACAGAAGGATTAAGTAAGAATCTACAAGGTCATAAAGCTGGGACCAGCATTCAGACCTTCTGACTCACCAGACCACTGAACCATAAAGATAACATCCTACACTGGCTAAATCTCTACTAATTACATAGAAAAAAAAAACAAGAAGAAAATGGCAAGGTATTCTGGTTTTTACTCAGAAATTCCTCCTTCTCTGGAAGAACAAAAGGCTTCATTTCCTAGGTATTACTAGAGTAGTATTTACATCGTCAATTGGCTTTTCTTGAAGTAATAGCACCAGTGACCAAATAGAAACGATTACAGCAAACTGTGTTCCTATGTGCCAATTACAAGGCAGAGTATCCCTTTCTTCCATACTCAGGAAAACAATACATTGTCATTATGCCAGAAGTCCTTATTAGTACAAAAGAGCCCAAGACTGAACAAACAGCAATGTCTTAAAAAGTGGATGTATATCTGTTAAAAATCTTCTGGAAAATTACATTTTGATACATTTAAAGTAATGAAAATGAAACATACTCTGTTTTGAAAAGTTTACTTGAAGTAAGGATGAAGTAGTTTCATTAAAAGAAAACTACAGCCCCATGAATACAATTGCCCATCTTATCTGTCAACAAATAATATTAAGTCAGGGCTGAAGTCATTCCTTCAGTTTCTTTTTTTTTTTTTCCAACTATGCAAGCTTGGAATCATTCCTTCGGTTTCAAGTTAGGAAACTTCAGAAACTGTATTTACTCTTCCAGACATGCATTTATTCTTTCAGACATACTACTGATTAAGATATCCAGTTTAAAAACAGAATTGTTAGGCTCATGGAAAGTTGGTTAAACTAAGACTATTTGGAGGCCCAGGAAGACCTGGGCCCTTTTCTTCTTGGTCCTTTCACCTTCCAACTCGTTAGCAGCTGTGGCACTTTCTCACACCTTCAAACTCTGGCTCTGTCTTATAGATTCTGTCTTATAAATTGTAATACCTGTCTTATAATGTGAAATTAAAACCTAATAAAAAGCACTAGCACAGTGCTGGTGTACAGTACACACTCAAAGTTAGCTTCATTCCTGAGCCCCATGCCCTTGCATTCCTTATTCACATCTCAACATCCCACCCCCACACAAAAGAGAGTATTAAAATTAGGGAAAATTTTTAAGATGGAAAGATTCTTTCTTCTAGTAACTGACAATCCTATTGCATGTATATGTATTGTTTATTTTACTATAAACTTATTAGCCATTTATGTTTTATACTGCCTATCACATGGCAACTTCTGCTCTGGGTTCACAGACAAAGCAGCCAGACAGACAAGGATAAGAAAAGACAAAGAATCAGTTTAAAAAGAGTAAAAGCAAGTAAAAGATGAGGTCAGAAATGATAATTACTCCCATTTGAAACTAAACTCCACTTTTTCTGCATGTCTAAATCCTAGCTGTCAATCAAGACTTTGAGTTAGTCATCACCTGTATTTTAAGACTCTACCCTAAACTACTCTTCCATCTATGAAAATCTAGCACACTCACTGTCTGAATCGCACATGTTTCACAAAGGTTTTTCTTTAAATTGTTTATCTTCGTGGCCCTTGAACACAGAAGTCAAATATTAAACTTTTAATATAGACTTTTCTCTTCATTTAATGGTTTTTGGGGTTTCCCTAAGATATTAAAATATTATGTAATTTAATTTTAGAACTATAATACATAATTAAAATAACAAATTAATATCTGCATGGAAAACGTGCAAAAGTGATTTCTTTTATTGACAAAAAACATTCTTATTGCATCAGCAATAATATTAACCCAGTTACATGCAGAAGACATGTCAAATAAAATTAATAAGGCTAGCTTTAGTTAAAAGAAAGGACAGATTCCACTCCAAAATACAAACACACACACACACACACACACACACACACACGGAGTCATTTAATTTCCAGTGCCCAAATATCCTTTTTCTCTTTTCTAAAACAATGTCAAAATGAGAATTATGATAAAATTTTAAATTTGAAGGTCATTATAGTCATAAATATTTTAATTCTGGTTGCACCTTAAAATGCTGCTATAGAACAGATCTGCTTATGAAAGCTGCTTGTTTAACAGCAATTAGTGGTTCCTAAGCCTTTAGGAATCACAGACTCCTTTGAGAATGTAATGTTAAAAATACCTGTGGGTGTTTCCCATAAAAATACATACATTCAAAAGTTTGCATGAGATTTTAAGGCTTCATATCTCACCTTCCAAGTCTAGTCACATATCGAGTTAAGAACTCCTGTTATAGGAGACAATGGGGGTACTTATCAACCTTGAAAAAAGCTCAAACTCAGGAATGATTCACAGTAACATTCTACTGGTTTACAATTTGCTTTTGAAGCTAACAAATTAGGGAGTAGTGGCAGAGGACTTGAAAAGAAGCTGAGAGAGTTAACATAATAAGAGTAATTTTCAGAGGAGATGACAAAATAACTTGGGTCATTTCTCACTGTGGACTTAGTTTTTGTGTTTCTTTTTTTTAAAAGGGAAGGGAGAGGAAGAGGATGGGAAAAACGAACAAACCCATAAAAAGAAAACACATTCATTTTCTCAGTCTTTTTTGAGCAGGAGTATTCATGAGATGAAGGTGAGCATATTGATCACAACAGGAAAAAACAGCTGGACTCCAAGCATACTTTTGGTCCACTACAGACAGAATAAACATTCTGACCTTTAGGTTCACACAGGCCAAACATTCCTACTTGGCAAACTATTAGTCAATGTTTTACATCAAGATTGCATTATTTCAGCAACTGATCACAACATGCAGGACAGGCAATCCTGGCCTACCAGCCACTTCTGAATCTGTCCCCATTTCCGATCAAAGGAATGATGAGAGTGCTACAAATGCAAAAGTTTCATACACTAAATAGTTTCCAACATATTACATTCTCTTTTAAAGCCTTTAATTAATCACATACATTTGTCCTAAAGGGCAATGATAGGTGACGCAAAGTTACACATTCAAAATATAGAAGATTACTAAGCTAAATATGTTCAGTAAGAGATACAAGGTTCTCTATAGCTTAGAGGACCATAAACAGAAGTTATATTTAATAACTGCCTCATCTGCTTTTTATAATATTAGTATAATGATTTTAGGAGTAAAAAGACAATGCATTGCAACATTTTCATTTTAAGCCATGAATTGTATTCAATATCTGAAACTGTATATAAGGGTTTAAAAAAAATACCAACATATCAAATGTTACTGTTTTTTTGAGCTATGACAATATGGAATATATAAATTTCTTTTTAATTTGTTAGCGGAAAATCCACCACCAAAATCAAAAGAAAGTATATAATACTGTTCCCACATGTTTTTCCCCCCTTCATACTACTACAACATCAAAAATATTTATTACAGGAATTTTCAGGGCCAAGTAAACTTTATGTCAGAAGGAAAGAGCAAAAGATTATTTGTTTCATTTTAGTTAGCTCAATTTTATATGGCCGCTTTTTTAACTTTTTTTTCCTGCTTTCTGATGATAAAAGCATATTGAAAATTTGTAAACTATAGAAAAGCATAGGAAGAAAGTAAAACCAACAACAATTCTACTACAGACAAACCAAAGTAATAGTAATAATCACTTTTCTAGTAGTTTTTGATGCTATACATGGATAGATACTGGGTTTTGTAACACACAATTGAGGTCCTACCAAAATTCTTTTGGTATGGGGTTTCTCATTTTTTTACAAGAATATTTTTCTCCATTATTAAATATGCTTCAAAATTATAAGGCTAAATGACTTCACAGTGTTTTACTATACAGATATCATAATATAATCAAAATCCTAGGACATTTAGGGCTATACTAAATAACTTTGTCATCTCTAAATCTACTTTAGCTAATATAAGTAAAGCACTTATCAGTACTAGCCAAGTACTGAATTTGGAGGGGACAAGCATGAAATTAATAAGAGTTATTCCCTCAAATTACCTCCTTTTGCTGTCGTTCCAGTTCTCTCATGCGTATATCTCTTGCTTCTGCCCGGGCAGCCCGTTTTGCTGCCAGTCTTGCCTCTGCCTGAAAAGTAATATAAAACTCAGCTTTATACAACAAAACCAAAAAGAATCTCTACACCAGATTTGAGGATAAGGAACAAATGAGACATTACATTCCAAAGACGTCATCTATCAGCAAGTTTGACTTAACTGCTTCAGTCAACTCCTGTATACTCACTTTTCTCTCTCGTCCCAAAGTCTTTCCTCAAAATCTAGGCCTTTACCTTTAACTGCTTGCCTTGATTACACATTCAACCCAGTTCATTAAATGGCTCTCCAAACTTGCTGTTTTTCCAGCATTTCTTTCCCTATTAATTCAATTATACAAACTAGAAACTTCAGAACTAACTGCTATTTTATTTTGGATGTTGCCAACATTCGGTCTCTAAGTACTGTCAGTTCTCTATGACTAAGTCTCTCAAACCCATTTCAGCTTTCTTTATTGGTTGTTTCAGGAACTTTTTCATCACTCACTCACTCTCATTCTCTCTCTCTTTCCCTGCCCCTACCTCTCTGTTTTAAAATTGAGATATAATTCACATACCATCAGATTCACCAAGTATATACTTCATTGGTTTTTAGTATATTCACAAGAACATGCAATCATCACAACTATCTAATTCCAAAACATTTTCAGCACCCAAAAACGAAACCCCATACTCATTAATAGTCACTCCCCATTAATCCTTCCCCTCAGTTTTTGGCAACCTCTAATCTACTTTCTGTCTGTATAAATTTGTTTATTCTGGATATTTCATATAAATGGAATCATACCATAAGAACTCCTCATCTCTTGCTTAGACTACTGTAACTGCCTCCAAATCCATCTACTTACTTCCAGAATCTGCCTTATAATTCATCTTCTACATGTTATATAACTGACAAATCACTCTTTCAAAACACAATTCTGATCATGTCATTCTGCTGTGTAAAATCCTATACTAGCTCTGTATTACTTATGGTTAAAGCAAAAATTTCATAGAACAGCACAGAGAGAAGAGAGGCAAAAACAGAAATAAAGCTCTTAACAGACAGGTCCTTACTTTATTTCCCAATACAGTAGTCCTCATTTGTCCAAATTTCAGTTACCCACAGTCAACCAAGGTCCAAAAATATTAAATGGAAAACTCCAGAAAGAATTTATAAGTTCCAAATTTCTCACCATTCCTAGTGGCATGATAAAATCTCACAGCGCATGAATCATCCCTTTGTCTAGTGTATCCACACTGTCTATGCTACCCACCTGTTAGTCACTTAGTAGCTGTCTCAGTTATCAGATCTCAGTGCTTGTGTTCAAGTAACCTTTACTGTATTTAATAATGGCCCCAAAGAGCAAGAGTGATGCTGGCAATTTGGATATGACAAAGAGAAGCTATAAAGTGCTTCCTTTAAGTGAAAAGGTAAAAGTTCTTGACTTCACAGGGAAAGAATAAAAATCATCCTCTGAGGTTGCTAAGATCTATAGTAAGAACAAATCTTCAATCTGTGAAACTGTGAAGGAAAAAGAAATTTATACTAGTTTTGCTATCACACCTCAAACTGCATAAGTTACAGACACAGTGTGTGATAAGTGAGTCCTTAATTAAGATGGAAAAGGCATTACATGTGTGGGTGGAAGACATCAATAAAAATGTGTCCCAATTGATGGCAATCAGTTTCAGTACTATCCGAGGTTTCAGGCATCTGCTAGGGGGCTTGGAATGTGTCCTCCACGGATAAGGAGGGACTACTTGACTTGTTCCACAAGTACTAGGTACACCCCATATTTCACTGTTCTTGGACTCTATCTATTGTGTTCTGTTAAGCCTCTCTTTACAAACTGTTTGCTTGGCAGGAGGTGCTCTCCCTTCTGTTATTTAGCTAAAATATCACATCCTATGAAGATTTCCCCCATTCTCTCTTTCATAGAGCAATACTCTATATGCATGCCTCTATTGTGGCTTTATTACATTGTGTTAAAATTGCATGTCTGTCGCCCCACACCTTTCATGCCTCAAGGTCTAATGAATTTCAAGCCTTGGGCCACAGTATCAAGGAAATGAGGTAAAGAAATAGCTTGCTGTACCACATGAAACTTAAAAATCTTCTCTCTGATTTCTGTCCTTTAGTGGTTTCCTCTGTTTTTGGCCACATCCTAACTCTGATTTAGATTATCCCCTGTGATAACTATAGTAGTTGCTTCTTCACATGTTATCATATTTGTGCCCAAGCTGCATGATAAGAAGAGACTCAGCCAATGTTTAAAAGGATCTACTACATGTAAACAATTATATTAGGTGCTGAAGTAGAGTAAGACACGACATCTCTACCCTAAATAAGGCTACTTATAATCCAAGTTTAAGGAGACAGAAGTGCATGGGAAGGAAACATGCAGGAGGGAGAAATTAGTTTTGCCTGGCAAGGTCATGGTAAGGTTCTAAAGCAGAGACAGTTATGTAGTTAACTCCTATTCAACTACCCCAATTTTGGCAATGTCCCAAATTAATAGCAAATGTCCCTTTTAATAGCAAACACCATGCAAAGTAACTTGTAATCTACCCTCTGGGAGGCTGAGGTGCGCAGATTGCTCAAGGTCAGGAGTTCGAAACCAGCCTGAGCAAGAGCAAGACTCCTTCTCTAATAAAAATAGAAATTAATTGGCCAACTAAAAATATATAGAAAATATTAGTCGGGCATGGTGGCACATGCCTGTAGTCCCAGCTACTCAGGAGGCTGAGGCAGCAGGATTGCTTGAGCCCAGGAGTTTGAGGTGGCTGTGAGCTACACTGATGCCACAGCACTCTAGCCAGGGCAACAGAGTGAGAAGTCTCAAAAAAAAAAAAAAAAAAAAAAATTGTAATCTACCAACCTCAAGCTGGGAGACAGGGCGAAATCCTGTCTCAGCAAATAAAATAAGTCAAGGGTTTGAATAGACATTTTCCAAAGAAGATATACAAACTGGCCAATAAACATATAAAAAGATGCTCAATTTCATTAGTCATTAGAGGAATGCAAATCAAACCCACAATCAGATATCACTTCACATATACTAGGATAGCTATAATAAAAAATTTTTTCTAGTTGAAAATAACTAGTGTTGGCAAGGATATAGAGAAATCAGAATCCTCATACATTGCTGGTAAAAATGTAAAATGTGCAACTGCTTTGGCAATTAGTATTCTCACATGAATTTTACATATGAGATAGATCTTTTAAAAAACCTATGCTCTGCTTCAAGTTACCGGCCTTCTCTATCCCTCTCTGAGTAGACACTACTTTCTTACTAGAGTTTGTATTTTAATACAAAAAGACCTCAAGGCTTTTATGCTTCAGTAGACAGCAAATACTTTTTTAAATTACAAAGTATCAAAAGTTTCAAACCTTTTTAATTTAATAAAGGCAAAGCAATGTGTAGGAATTTTTCATTTCCATGTATGGTAGCTTTGTACTTGAAGCATCCCTTAGAAATTTAACTCAAGAATGCCAATTTCATCCTTCTAGGATGTGGCCAATTCTGCATAATCTATACTAAAATGAGACTTCCCTCACAAAACCTAAATTATATGTAATTGAAATCTATTCTTTAATAAGACTTCTTTCACAACAAAAGGGAAGGGAACAGAAAGAACACAGGCTTCAGAGACACATGAATGCCCTTCCCTTTGTTACTTAGCCAACTCAAGATATTAACTCTCTTGGAGAAGGTGTTGAAAAAGGCCACTAAACCACAAGATCTAAAAGAGGTAAACAGGGCCAGACACGGTGGCCCATGCCTGTAATCCTAGCATTCTGGGGGACTGAGGCAGGAGGAATGCTTGAGCTCAAGAGTTAGAGACCAGCCTGAGCAAGAGCAAGACTCCTTCTCTACTACAAATAGAAAAATTAGCTGGGTGCCATGGCATGTGTCTGCAGTCCCAGCTACTCAGGAGGCTGAGGCAGGAGCATCGCTTTAGCCCAGGAGTTTGATGTTGCAGTAGTTATGATGACACCACTGCACTCTACCCAGGGCAACAAAATGAGACTCTGTCTCAATCAATCAATATAATAAAAGAGGTAAACAGGATTTAAAATTACTCTATCTGGTTCTTTTTTATTCCAGCATATAATGGGGGTACAAATATTTAGGTCACAGATATTGCCTTTGTCCCACCGAAGTCAGAGCTTCAAGTGTGTCCATTTCACAGACGGTGTGCACCACACTCATTAGGTGTGTATGCTCCCCTCCCCTATTCCATCTCCCCAACCCCCGATGAATGTTACCACTATATGTGCACTTAAGTGTTGGTCAGTTAATATCAATTGGATGATGAGTACATGTGATGCTTGTTATTTGGTTCTTTCTATACACTGCTACTAGATGCCTGAAGTAATGCTGACAAGAGTAGCAAGAAACCAACACTAATTCCAACCTAGTAGAGAAAACGTACTCAATAACATATTCTGACATATATCTTAAATAGACAGTTATGGGTACATAAAGCATGCTTCTACAGGTAGTAACACTAGCATTTTTACCTCAGAATAAAATTAAATTAAAAAGATGCTATGGATTCATCTTACCACATACCTCACACATATAAAATAAATGGGACATCACAATAAAGGACCACAAAGATTTTTTTGTTAGTCCAACATGTTTGCAAGGAACACAAAGGTTTAGCTAAGTTCAAAATAAAGTTGGTTTTTAAAAAACTAAACACAGAATTATCACTTGACCTAATAATTCCACTTATGGGTATATATACAAAAAAACTGAAAGCAGAGACTCAGCAGGTTTGTACACCAATGATCATAACACCATTATTAACAACAGTCGAAAGGTAGAAACAACTCAATGTCTATCGATGGATGAACGAATAAACAAATTGTAGGATATGGTATATACATACAATGGACTAGTTAGCCTTAAAAAGGAAGAAAATTTTGACATATGCTACAACATGGATAAATCTTGAAGACATTGTGCTAAATGAAATAAGCCACACACAAAGAGAAAAATACTGTATATTTTCACTTATATGAGGAAAGTAGTCATTCATAGAGACATCCAGTGATCTGGTGGAATTGTCAATCAACAAATAAATATTCATAGAGACAAAGGTAGAATGGTAGTTGCCAGAGGCCAGGGATAGGGGAAAACAGGGAGTTATTATTTAATAGGCACAGAGTTTCAGTACTAGATAATGAAAGAGTTCTGAAGAAAGATACTGGTAATGATTGCACAACACTTTAAATGTATGTAATGTCAATGAACTATGCCTTTAAAAATGGTTAAAATGATAAATTTCATCATATGCATATTTCACAAAGAAAAGTTGCCTAATTTAAAAGTTAACATAAGTACTCTAGGAGGCCAAGGCAGGAAGATTGCTTGAGGCCACGAGTTCGAGACCAGCCTGAGCAAGAACGAGACCTCATCTCTACTAAAAATAGAAATATTAGCCAGGCATGGTCGCACATGCCTGCAGTCCCAGCTACTGGGGAGGCTGAGGCAGGAGAATCACCTTAGCCCAGGAGTTTGAGGTTTCAGTGAACTATGATGATGCCACTACACTCTAGCCTAGATGAGAGAGTGAGATCATGTCTCAAAATAAATAAATAAAAATAAAAGTTAACATAAGATATGAAATCAGAAGTATTCAGAAACCTAAATTATTTAAATACTTAAATAATTTATACTTAATAATAATACTTTAAATACTTTAATTATTTAAATCTTTAAGCTGATATGACCCCAACTATCAAAGTTAACATAAAAAATCAGGAACTGGAAATTCAGGTTCAGAAGTTACCTGTGCACTCTAGCCTGGGCAACAAAGTGAGACTCTGTCTCAAAAAAAAAAAAAAAAAAAAAAATTAATTAGAAGTTACCTGTGAAGTCAGGTAGGTCACAGGACCAGATTTCTCCCATCCAAGTACTAACCAGACCCAAGATCCAGTGCATTCAGAGTGGTCTGGACATAGGTAGGATCAGATTTCTAAAAGTGATTTTGATTGTTATGCTTTCAAATTTGAGGCACAGGAAGGCTGATCAAACGATATAATATCCAATTGAATATTCATAGAAATCTACTCTTCTTAGAGTAGTAAAAATCATAATACAAAAAGTAAAGACATATTTGGATAGAATTAAATCTATTTCTCACTAAATGGCTGGGGCATATGGAAAAATAATATGACAGTGAAAATCATGGGCTTTGATCACTCCTAGAACAAATGCTTCAGGTTGTGTTTCAACTCATAAACCTTCTAAATTTATAGAATATTCACTTTGTCACCCAATGAATAATTAGGAATCATATAATGATCACTAAGAAAGAACTTCTAGAAAAAGATGAGAACTAGACATGTACTATGGTTTAAGCACTTTTACATTAGAGACTTTTCCTTTATCATCAGAATTTTATATTATGCTCTTTTATAATTTGAGAAAACAAAAGTAAATGAGATACAATAAAAAGATAAATAATTCAATTTTAAAATGAGCAAAGGAAGTCAGGTGCGGTGGCTCATATGTATAATCCCAACACTTTGGGAAGCCAAGGGGGAAGGATCACTTGAGGCCAGGAGTTTGAGAACAGCCTGAGCAAGAAAGCAAGACCTCCTCTCTACAAAAAAAAAAAAAAAAAAAAACAGAAAAATTGGCTGGGCATACTAGCACACGCCTGTAGTCCCAGCTACTGGGAAGGCTGAGGCATGAGGATGGCTTGAGCCCAGGAGTTCAAGGTTGCAGTGAGTTATGATGAGGCCACTGCACTCCAGCCTGGGAGACAAAGCGAAATCTTGTCTCAAAAAATAAAATAAAATAAACAAAGGATTTGAATAGACATTTTCCAAAGAAGATATACAAAGAGGCCAATAAACATATAAAAAGATGCTCAATATCATTAGTCATTAGAGGAATGCAAATCAAACTCACATTCAGATATCACCTCACAAATACCAGGATAGCTATAATAAGAAATTTTTCTAGTGGGGGGAGGGGGAAAGGGCATTTATTGAAACCTTAAAATCTGTACCCCCATAATATGCCAAAATAAAAAAAAAGAATCTCTAAATGAATACTAAAATGTTTACAGATGAAATTACATAAGAAAAAAATTTTCTAACTGAAAATAACTAGTGTTGGCAAGGATATAGAGAAATCAGAATCCTCATACATTGCTGATAGAAATGTAAAATGTGCAACTGCTTTGGAAAGCAGTTTGGCAGTTCCTCAAAAGTTAAACAGAGATACCATATAACCCAGCATCCATTTCTAGCAGCATTATTCACAACAGCTAAAGAATAGAAATAATCCAAATATCCATCAACTGATAAATGAATAAGCAAAATGTGGGGTTATCCATACAATGGAATATTATTCAGCCATAGAAAGGAATGAAGCACCTAGGGGTTTGTTCTACAAAAGTTGGATTCAGTCAAAAGGCCATGCTCAAGGATTCAGAAGGCTACATGTGGCCTTGAGGCCACAGGTTCCCCACCGCTGGGATAGAACATGGGGATGAACCTTGAAAATGAAAGAAGTGAGACACAAAAGGACACATATTACGTGATTCTATTTACATGAAGTGTCCAGAATAGGAAAACACATAAAGAAAGAAAGTAGATTACTGGTTGCCAGGGGCTGGATGGAGGGGGATAATAGGGAGTGACTGCTAAGGGGTATGGAGTTTCTTTTTGGGCTGAAGAAATGTTCTCCAATTAGATATAGGTGAAGGCTACACATCTTGTGAATATACTTAAAACCACTGAATATTTTTTAAATGGTAAATTTGGAGGTATGTGAATTATATCTCAAATTCATTTTTTTAAATAGATGAAACTAAGTGCATAAAAATGCCTAAGCTAAACAAATATTAAAATACATAAAATTCTAGTACATAAAATTTAATATATAAAATGAGAGAGAATTTTACAATCTCATAAGTTTGGAAAGTGCTGAGTTAAACTTGTTTTTAGGCTGGGCTCAGTGGCTCATACCTGTAATCCTACACCTGTAATTCCAGGACTTTGGGAAGCCAAGGAGGGAGGATCACTTAAGGCCAGGAGTTTGCGATCTACGTGGGCAAAAGAGCAAGATCCCATCTCAACAAAAACTAAAAACATTAGCCAGATGTGGTGGTGCACTCAGGAGGCTGAGGCAAGAAGATCACTTGAGCCCAGGAGTTGAAGGTTGCAGTGACCTACAATCATGCCACTGCACTCTAGCCTGGGCAACAGAGTAATATCACATCTCTGGGGAAAAAAAAAAATGTTTAAATTAATTTCATTTGGGACTACTATCTGGGAAGGGGGGAAAAGGCATATTTGTTTTTAAAAAGTCTGAATCCATCATCCTAAGATTCAAAGGCAAGTGAGTTAACTAGAAAAATATATATATACACACACACACACACACACACATACTCCCTCTCTGACACTTTAATTGTTAGGTTCATCAGATAAATGTATTTAATGCACTATATCTAATGAACCACAAGTAAGTGAGTCTATTTTTTCAGGAAGTATACATTCTAAGTATATGGTAGTACTCCCTGGACAAAGGGATGATTCGTGTCCTGGATGGGATGGCACAAGATTTCATCAAGCTACTTAGGACAACACACAATTTACAACTTATGAATTGTTTATTTCTGGAGTTTTCCATTTAATGTTTTCAAATCATGGTTGACCTCGAGTAACTAAAACCTTGGAAAGCATAACCACAGATAAGGGGGGACTACTGTACAATGAACCACACAGGCTTTTAAAAACAAAAGGGATATACCACTCAATACTGTGTCACAGTAAAAATTTGTAGCATATTTTTAAATAAACAGGAAGGTATTTCCAAGAAATACAGTCTAAATAGTCTTCATTATCAATGGAAAAGGTTTTTCCATTGGTTTTTCTAATGAAAAACCTCCTCAGTTCAGCACTTTTCTCTTTTCATTATTCCAGTCTGATACTTTTAGTATTTACCCCCTCCTATGCCAATGTTTTCATGACAGAAGACATTTTAAGGCCTAAAGACAACATTCCCCACACACTCTCCCAAGCCACTGACATACATCTCAGTACCCTTGTGTACCCATCCTTCTTACTTCCTCTGTGGTCCCATTGGAAGAGCTGGCCCTCCTGCTGTTTAAGGTCAAACCCTCCCAAACTCACACACATGCCCCTTCCATGTCATGATGTAGACTCCATCCTGCCATGCAACCTTGCCCCAACTATCTCATCTTCTCTTCCCAGTCTCCACTGTCTCCTTCTACTGGTTCTTTCTCCTCATGGTAAGTAGGTTCAAAGTCTCTCCATCTTTAAAAATCATACAAACAAAGCCAAAGCAGGAGGATCGCTCAAGGTCATAAGTTCGAGACCAGCCTGAGCAAGAGCGAGATCTCATCTCTATTAAAAATAGAAAGAAATTAATTGGCCAACTAAAAATATATAGAAAAAAATTAGCCAGGCATGGTGGCGTATGCCTGTAGTCCCAGCTACTCAGGAGGCTGAGGCAGAAGGATTGCTTGAGCCCAGGAGTTTGAGGTTGCTGTGAGCTAGGCTGATGCCACAGCACTCTAGCCCAGGCAACAGAGTGAGACTCTGTCTCAAAAAAAAAAAAAAAAAAGCCAACAAACAAAAATTCCCACCCTGGTTCAATTCTACCTTACCTTCTCTTTACAGCTAAGCTTTCTCACACCTCCTTCTTCACTTCTCACTCTCTCCAAATGACTGCAATCTGGCTTCTGCCCAAATCACCTTACTGAAATTGCTCATACGAAGGTCACTAATCACCACTAACTACCAAACCCAATAGAATATTTCTATTCTCATCTCATAATCTGTCCTTCCTGGACTTCCAACATCACTAACCACTCATTCCTTCTTAAAACTCTCATTATTTTGGCTTTCCACAATACTAGTGTCTCTTGGCTTTCCTCTTTAATTATCTTCCTCAGAAAACTTCGTAAGCACATTTTTCTCTGTCAGTGCCTTAAATTTTAATATAACCAACCCTTCCAGGCTTGATCTCTTACTCTTTTCATTCTATGGTCTCTCCTTGATCATACTGACACCCTGAAAATCTTTATGCCCAAGCCAGACTTCTCCCACAATCCTAATCCAACTGGCTATTAAAAATTTGGGCTGGGCCGCTAGAACATCAGACTCAAAGTATCCCTAATCTAATTTATAATCTTTCCCTTAATCTTCCCCTTCCTCTTTATATTCTCCATCAACAGCCTCACTACCCAAAATATGGAAGAACCATCATAAGGCTCCTCCTTCTTTTTTATACTCCCTCGCATTCAGTCACCAAGTCTCAACTATCTGGCTCCCACAAGATTCTATCTCTTTACTATTTCTTCTATCCAAACATTCCTCTGCATTCCCACTGTCACTGCCTTAATTCAGGCTCTTATCATCTTTCACCAAGACTACTACACCAACTTCCTAACCACTCTGCCTTCTACCAGTCACTCTGCACATGATGGCTAAAGCAATTATACTGAAATTCAAATCTGGAAAAGGATTTACCCTTTAAAAGCTCCCCTCAGCTTTCAAAATCAAATTTAAATTCCTCAGCACACTAATCCTTTGGACTGGTCCCTACTTCCTCTCCAACATCAACTCCTTCCATTCTCCAGCTCCTCTCCAGCCATACTGAACTACTAGTTTCGCAGTTTCCCACATGGTTCTAGCTGTTTCACACCCTGTATCTGTTACGGAGCACTTAGAAATCAATATTTAAAAAAAAAAAAAAAAACAACATAAAACGAGACTGTTTTTAGAGATATATACCAGAACTTTTAAAAGGACAAGAAGGATACTTTCTGATTTTATTACACTGGTTCCCTATGAGGAGGAGGGGGAGGGATAGGTCTGGGGAGTAAAACAAAGGGCTTAAGCTTGGTTTGTATGTTCTTTCTCCCTAACTACCCTCCTTCCTATCTTTTTATAAAAAGATCTGAAACAATTGTGACAAAATGTTGACAATTGTTAATGTTGGGTCTAAGACTCATGGATACTTAATAAAACCTTTCTGCATTTAATATTTTTTCAAAAACAGTAGTACATGAAAACATACACTCAAATACCTTCAAAAGAAGAGACTCTTCCAGCTTTACAACTTTTGTCCTACAGTGATCATGTCACAGTTTTAAAGGAAGCAAACTTAAAACTCATAATTTGACAGAAATGCATTGAATTGAGCCAACAAAATCTGAAATTGCCAGCCTGCATGTGTATCCACAATATAAAATCTATGCAACTAGCATGAGAAAAGAACTAAGGTATAATCTGACCATTTATTTGCAGGCTATATTTTAATTTCAAGAAATCTGAACCATAAAAGTATAGAAAATGAAACATTCGAAGAAAATGACTAACTCAGGTAGCTAAGACTCAGAGTTTACTGTGTTTAATTTTGTTTATTCTTCCATGACACTCATGCCAAAAGAACACTGAATGACAAATTAAGAGACATAATATTTATTGTGTTGCCATGGTTTCCAAATTAACAAATAAAAATTATTACTCTATTTCCTAGCAACTTCACTTCAGTACAAAATCTTAGGTACCATTTTTCTTAATTAGATCTTACAATGTAATTATGTTTAGCCACTTTTTTTAAAGCTTTTGGTAGTTGAGGACAAATATTTAAAATTTTCTGAGTATGAACACCAAGACAGACTAGATAAAATCTAGGGATTTTAACCCACCTTTTTCTGATGTCAAACAATTATACCTTCCACTTATTCAGAGACCTTTTGACAGCAAAAATATTCTTTTGTAATGAGAAAAACTACCTAAGGTAAAGGATTTTATTCCTGAGGTCTGAATACAACCTAATACATAGTATAGGAAAAGTGAAACTTTGGATTTGCAATGACATGTCTAACCAAAGGGGGAAATGTGAATCATAGTTCTAGTAAAAATACTTTTGGGGGGTCAGGGGTACTACTAGCAATGTTTTCACATTTAGGTTAATGGTTATTATGCTACCTGAATTTTTTTTTTCCAAATCCCTGTAAGTCACAGGAATGGCAAAGATTATGACAGTGGAAGCTAAACCAAATATTTTTCAGTCACACTAAGACAAAACTAAGTTTTAGGGCGTAATAATCCTCCCTTAATTCCAGTTAGAGGAACAAACCAAGGTACCGAGAGAGTAATGCTGGTTGTCACGCAAACAGTGACCAGAGCCAGGCTGTGCATAAGGAAAGCAGGTAAGTACAAGGGGAGTGCTACCCTAATCACATTTCCCACCTTCTTCTTTTGCCTTGGTTCCACTGGGTAAATGGGGAAAACATGGAGAAAGGTCCACACTCATAGGAAATTGGCTGAATTCATGCACTAATGCCACTTGAAGGATTCCTAAGTGACTAAAACCACAACTTAGATTTGTTTTTCAAAGGATTTGTCTAATAAAAACTATCAGTACAAAGGGGGAGAATTTTAATTTTTTTAACTGGATAGAAACGGAAAAGAGAACATTCACTTTTCATAATTGAAAAAATAACTCAAATTTCATAATCTTCTATGAATTTCTGTGTACCACCACTAAGAACACATAAAAGTGTTTTAAATAGGAGTAATTCTGTGTCCTGTGGAGTCATTTTTTCAGACAAATCCAATTTGCACAGAACAATCTGAACAAAACATATACAATAACCAAAAAGAGTGTTAGAATTAGGAAAATCTCTAGACATGACCTTGAAATCCTATAGCACTTCAGGGTTCAGTCAGAAGAGTGATCATCTTAATCTCTACACTTTCTCCCTAGATGATTTCAACCACACTCATGATCTCAATTACTGTCTACGTGCTCACAAGTCTCAAATGTTTATCTACAGCCCAGACCTCTCCTTTAATCTTGATCTACATTCCCAAAACTGCCTCTTCAAAATCTGCACTTAGATGCCTCACAGGCACCTTAAATACAACATGTGCTAACATAAATTCATGGTCTTCCCTCCCCACTTGAATGTTCCCTACCATCCATCCACATGCACAAGCTAAAACTTCTCCTCCCTGCCACTGTACCACAGCCACTCGTTGACCATCTACTACTTACCTTTCTATTCCAACCACCTCTATCTTCACTGTCATCACTCTTAGCCCAACCACCACCATCTCTGCAAGTCACATGACACATCTCCTTGCATCCACAAATAACTCCTGCTGATATAATCTCCAACCTACAGTAAAATCAGCCTTTTAAAGTACTAATCTGATTGTGTCATACCCTCAGCCTTTTAAAGCACTAATCTGATCATCTCATACCCCTACACAAAACTCTCCAATGTTTTTCCATTGCTTTTAGGACACAGATCAAAATCCTAAATAAGGTCTATAAGAGTCTACATCAGGGTTCTCAATCTCAGCTCTACTGGCATTTGGGCCACATCATTTTTTTATTGTGAGGGCCGTACTGTGCACTGTAGGATGTTTGGCAGCATCTCTGGTCTCTACCCACAAATGCCAGTAGCACATCCTCCATCCCACCCCACAACTTCCTGCAGTGTGACAGGCAAAAATGTCTCCATACATTGCCAAATGTCCTCTTGGGGATAAAATCACTCCCTGGTTGATTACTTTCGGCGTACATGACCTGGCTCTTGACTAACTCTCAGGCTATTCCCCTCTTCGCTGTAACTTATTGTTACAGTGATGTTACGATGAGTACCATAGTTAAGAACGCAGGAGCCTAAGTGCAAATCTCAGCTCTGCCCCTTCCTAGGTAGGGCATCATGGGCAAGTTACTTTGCTTCTCCATGCCTTGGATTCCTACTTAGAATACAGTAAGAGCTCACTAAATGTTATCTGTTGTTGTTGTTATTTCTTGAATTCTCCATACTCTTTCAATCTCAAGAGCTTATCTTATGTTCTTCATCTGACTGGAAAGCTCTTCCCCATGTCTGACAACTCCCTTTCCCTTAAGTAATTCCACTCATACTTTTGAACTCAGCTGAAAGGGCACTTCCTCAAGGAAGCTTTCCCAAAGCCCCCAAACATTTCGAGTCCCCATGTTACACACTCTTTAATAAAACCATTTACTGTTCCCTCAAAACACTTAACGCAGCTATAAATAAATATTATACATTACTGTATTTCCTCAATCCTGAGACTGCCAGTGATTGTGACATATACAGACAATTATCAGTTTCAAGACATTACCACATTAAATATATTTCAAAATTGAGGAACTAGTTCACTGTGTAATTATTTGTTTATTGTCTATTTTCTCCATAAGAATATAAGTTCCGGCCGGGCGCGGTGGCTCACACCTGTAATCCTAGCTCTCTGGGAGGCCGAGGTGGGCGGATCGTTTGAGCTCAGGAGTTCGAGACCAGCCTGAGCAAGAGCGAGACCCCATCTCTACTATAAATAGAAAGAAATTAATTGGCCAACTAATATATATAGAAAAAAAATTAGCTGGGCATGGTGGCGCATGCCTGTAGTCCCAGCTACTCGGGAGGCTGAGGCAGCAGGATTGCTTGAGCCCAGGAGTTTGAGGTTGCTGTGAGCTAGGCTGACGCCACGGCACTCACTCTAGCCTGGGCAATAAAGTGAGACTCTGTCTCAAANAAAAAAAAAAAAAAAAAAAAAAAAGAATCTAAGTTCCATAAAGGCAATGACCATGTTAATCTTGTCTACTTCATAGCCTCCATGTATAACACAGCACCTGCAGATAGTAGGTGCTCATTATTTAATGAATGAATGACATTAAAACATTTATGTTATTTTAAAAAAGGAACTAATTGTTACTTGAAAAGTGGTATTAATGCCCATAATTATTGCTGATTATAGCAATGCTTTGTATTTTTAAAGCTGTTACCCTTGCCAAAAAGTTTTTATCCTTAATTTATTGTGGTCTAAAAACAAATAAATTACTCAAAGTAATAAAATTACCATGAGAAGACCATTAGCTCTTCAAGCTTTTTTTTTTATTTTTGTTTTTCTCAGAGTAGTCTCCATAGCAATTCAAGTTATTATCATTTTAATTCCAAAAAGCAGTAACACTGGAAAGTATCTTTTAAACTAAGCACAATTCTTTCCCTTTGTATCCTCCTCAGGCTGTTAGTCCCTAATCAAAAGTCACAAATGGTTCTCACTCCTAGACACCTAGAACAGCTGGTTACCTCCTTAGACAACAAAATGAAATCTAACCAAGTATGTATCAACTGATGAATGTATAAACAAAAAGTCATATATATATACACACACACACACACACACACACACATAGCTAGGAATATTATTATACCATAAAAAGAGAATGAAGTTATTTAAAAGGGAAAAAAAGAAAAGGAATGAAGTTCTGATACATGCTACAACATAGATGAATCTTGAAAACATTATGCTCCATGAAATAGCCACACAAACAAAAGGATGAATATTGCCTAATTCCATTTACAAAAAATATCTAGAATAGGCAAATTCAGAGACATAAAGTAGATTAGAGGTTACCAGGGGCTGAGAGTAGATAATGGGGAATTACTGCTTAAAGGTTACAGAGTTTCTGTCTGGGGTAATGAAAGGGTTTGCAAATTGACAGTGATGATGGTTGCACAACATTGTAAATGTAATTAATGCCACTGAATTGTACATTTAAAAAGAAATCCAAATGTTCTAGCAGCCACAAATGTAAACAGCCATGGAGCTTCCTTTCTTCCTTATTATTACAAATAGGTTTGTACATCAAATATGTTTATATGTAAATTCTGCTCAACATAAAAATCTCTGGGTGTTTTCTGTACTAGACTCCGTATCTTATAAAAGATAGTCAGTTTCTATGTCTGACATTCATTCTTTGGATTTGAGAGAACTATGCATATGAACTTCAATTTTCTTTGGGTCCTGGACCTTGGAAGAAATCACAGAATTTTAGAGCCAGAAGGAATCTCAGATAATCAGGTCCAAAAATAAGCAACATTTTGATGACTTCCATTTAAAGAAATGTGATAAAACATGTTTTCTTCATAATTTCAGCTCCAAAACAAAGAAAGTAGCAATGATCTAGGCTTCAGTGATGCCTTAAAAAGACTACAGTAAACCCTTCAAGAGGCTTCAATTTTTTCTCAAAGGAAACATTTAAAATAGCACTTGCCAAACTGACTGTTGCAAGACAGCATAAATTCTACCCTCATCTTTCTCCTTTTGAAAGGCTAGCTCCCTAAGGCCTCCAATTTGATACACCAGATATGTGCTTTCAGATCATTTTCACTAAGTCAACTCTCCAGTTGCATTTCCCACAAACCTGTGAAACAATCAAAGCCAAACACACATGAAAGGTAAGCATTCTGATTGGTCTTCTGACACCTATGGGACTTGCTAGTGACCCCTTCTGACTACTGCTCCTTTGAGCTCTTCCAAGAGCTATAAACAGCCAAAGCTCCCAGAGCAAGACAACAACAGGCCTATTACAGACATGACAGGACTTCTAACTCCACCCACATTCCTGCCTCCATGAAACAGTCTTCAAACATTTCAACATCTTTTAAAAATGCACTCAGGTTTTACAAGATGAAAAGCATTTTGGAGATGGATGGTGGTGACTGCTGCACAACAATGTAAATGTACTTAATGTCACAGAACAGTACACTTAATGGTTAACATGGTAAATTTTACATTATATGCATTTTACTATAACTTTTAAAATGTACTATTTCATATCTTAGCATGTAAATTATTCAGTTTGTGGAATTTATTTATGCCCTGTTTCTTTTCCTCCTTATTCACTTTGGTTGTTGTTTTCTGGCCAACTGAGAAGCATGGAAACCAGAACACATATGAAGTAAGAAGAAAAAGAGGCTATTTTTCTGTATTTATGGCATTCCCTTTCCACTTAAAAAAAAAAAAACAAGACGATTTAAAATGAGGAGAAGTAAACTCTTAAAATTTAACACAAAAATATTAAGCTATTTGTCATTTTTATTATTTTGGCAATCTGTTAGTTTTTGTTTGTTTCTAACTTAAGGCAATGTTTTTTTGTGAAAGGGATGATCCCACTGGAGAAAATAAGGATTAGGAACTACATGTGAATGCCAACCATCCAGTGCATGAATGGCTATGAAAACTTTAAAGGAAAGAGAAAGAATCATAAGGAACATTTCAAATAACTATTAAAGCTGCAAAACATATTTCCTCCAAATTTTTAAAACCACTAAATCACACATTATGTACTCGTGCAAATAAAATCTTGAATCTTAAGAAAACCAGCTCTCATGTTTCAGATTAAATTTGAGCTTTGACTCTGTTACTACAGTTGGCATATGCATATTAAGAGCTCTGAAGACAGAAATAAAAACTAGAAATATTGGCTTTTTATATCCTTTTATACTAATAACTTTTCTTATAAGTTCTAATATAATAACTGGATTAAACTCAGTTATTTCATAGCAAAATAACAACATACAGAGAGGAAAATTCTCTCTAAGTATTAAAAACTGACCACTCAAGATAGGATTGTCTGTGTTTTGGTTCATGGTTTCCAAATCTGACTGGCCATCAGAATCCCATGGGAAGGAGTATAAAAGTGAGTTTGTGTGTGTGTGTGTGTGTGTGTGTCTGTTTATTTAAATACAGATTTCTAAGCTCAACTCCCATGGATTCAGATTTGGCAAATATGGAGTAAGACTTGGGAATCTGTATATTGATAAAGCTCCTTGGGAGATTTCAATGAGTGGTCCTGTTGTAGAACATCTACCTTAATAAATTTCTCTGACAAAAAGAGTCTATTTCTACTTTTTAATAAGCAAAATAAAATAGCCTGCTGCAAAGCCTAATACCATGCTAAGGTTCACATGCTTTATCTCCTTTAATCATCATAACAGCCCTGTGAGACAGGAAGACAGTATTATTCCCATTTTACAGATGAGGAAACCTAGAGAAGTCTAGAAAAGTTACTTAACAAAAGTATTCAACTAACAACTAGTAAAACTAGAATTCGAAGCTATGATTTTAAGGTCTCCAAAGCCCATCTTTCCTCGAAGCAGTATGGTAGACTAGAATGTACAATGGCTGAATTTGGGTCCTGATTCTGATAACTTTTAGAGAGTTATCTCTTTTAGACAGTTATCACTCAGTTTCATCTGTTTCCTCAGCTGTATATAAGGCTAATAACAATATCTATCCTACCTAGCTCAAGATTTTTATGAGAATCAACATGTGAAAGTGCTTTCAAAGTCATGAAAAGTTACTGAAAAACAAGCTACTAATGGGGTAGGTAAAGAAGACTGATTGTAAGACTGTAAGTATTAAATAACACAGTATAGTAAGTGGGTAAATGCACAGACTCTGGTGACAGACTTCACGTGCTTGAGTCCACACTCTACTATTTCCTAGATGGTAACCTTGGGGAAGTTACTTAACTTTTCTGTGCAACGATTTCCTCATGTGTTAAATGGAGATGATAATTGATAAAAATCGATCTCAGAATTTTATGAAGATTAAATGAATTAATGCATGTCAGATGCTTAGAATAGTGTTTGCCACATAGTAAGCACTCAACGAGGGTTAGATATTAGAATCCTACCCAATTTTGTAAAGGAAGCATCACATGAAGAAAACAAACAAGCCAGGTGAAGTTAAATAGCACAGCCCTGTAGTCTCAGCTACTGGAGAGGGTGAGGCAGGACTGCTAGATGCTTGAGCCCAGGAGTTCTGGGCTGTAGTGCACTGTGTCCATCATCTATCAACAGTAAGTTTGGCATAAACACAGTGACCTTCCAGGAGCAGGGGACCAGACGGTTGCCTAAGGAAGGGTGAATTGGCCCAGGTCGGAAATGGAGCAGGTCAAAACTCCCATGCTGATCAGTAGTGGGATCATGTCTGTGAATAGCTACTGCAATCCAACCTGGACACCAGAGCAAGACCCCACATCTTTAAAGAAAAAAAGTTCAAATGCTTACTGACGGTACAAAGGGAACCCAGAAGAGACCATTGCAGTGGCTCACACCTATAATCCTAGCACTTTGAGAGGCCAAGGCGAGAGGATAGTTTAAAGTCAGGAATTTGAGACCCAGACTCTACAAAAAATAGAAGAATTAGCCAGGTGTGGTGGCACACACCTGTAGTCCCAGCTATTCAGGAGGCTGAGGCAGGAGGATAGCTTGAGCCCAGGAGTTTGAGGATTCAGTGGGCTATGATCATGCCACTGTACTCTAGCCTGGGAGACATGGCAAGACCCTGTCTAGGGAAAAAAAAAAGGAGGCTAGAAGGTACTGACATTTTCTTCCCTTAGAGAAATCTGTGTAAATCCCTCCAATTTTGGAAATAAACATTTGGAGGAGTTTTAATTTTCAACTAAAGCTACATGGCTTTCAAAATGCTTCATTTATGCAAATATTTAAGATCACTGAAAAGTAATATCTACTTTTTCATGTTTAAGTATCTTTTTTTATCTAAAAACATCTAATTGACTTTAAAAGTAATTTCACAATTTTGTTATAAGTTTTTAGATAATAACTTTGTTTTGCTTTAAATACCCTCCTATAGGATTTTACTTCTAATCCAAAAGCTAAACAGGCAGCTTTGAAAAGGAAAAACATAACAATGAGCTGGATCAAAAGAAGACTGTGTAATATGTCAAAAGGAAACAGTACTAGTCCTAAATGAGCTACTTACTAAGAATAGCAAAAGGGAAGTGATTAAGAGAATCATTCTCACCAAAAGAATATAATTTAATGATGCTCTAAGCAATTCTTGTACCAGATTAGTTTATGGTCAGTCTGTAGCTGCTGACACAGTCAGAAACTAAGTTAGCACTCCGCTAAGAAATCCCAGCTGGGAGTTATCATAAATTTCCAATATACAATAGGAAATGTTGCCAGTGATTCAATAGGTGACACCTGTTCCCTTTTTTTTTTTTCCTGAGTTGTCAACAAACTGAAAAAAAAAAAAAAGGCCCCAGAACCTCTATTACTAGATAAAAAAATTAAACATAAAAATTCCACTGCAATGTTTCAGAAAACAGCTAAGCAACTGAATCTGAATGAACACCAAATAAGGATTGTTTCTGTTAACATTTATCTAGCACCTCCTGGAACATATTAACATATTAAAGCCCATGAGCATTTCTATAATATTATATCTTCAACATTCTAATTACTGAATCTAAATTCTGAAGATTAATTATAAATTTCAATACATTAGGACAAGTTCCTGGAACTAAAATAACCCACAAAAATATAATGAAAAATTAATTTTAGATGAGCTGGATAATGTGAAAATTGATTATATGAATTAAAATCGTCTACCATATCCAATTAAGTTATAGTCAAGATGGGAAGAGGAAAAGAAAAGCGACTGGAGCAAAAGCACCTGCCCAGGGATTATCTCCCAAGCCAGTGCCAAAATGACCTGCTACAACCTTAAGACCAGGTTTACCTAGTAGTTGCAGAAATGAAGGGCAGTGACTCTAAGACTAGTTTGACCTACCGCTGTCACTCACTAATTAGAGCATGCCACCTCCTGAAAACTTCATGAGTGCTAACGACTTTTTTTCCAAAACAATATATAACATTTCTCTAATAAAACCCCCAGCTTTTTCTGTTTTTTTGACATATCAAAGATCACCCCAGTCTGTGTGTATGCCCTGAATTACAATCCCGTTGTCCCAAATAAAATGTTTTGGTTAGAGATTCATCTCTATATTTTATTTCAGTTGATAATATTCAAGTATTTTTTACTCTGATATAGTATTTTAGTGGCCAGCCATAACATCCTGCTCATAGTAAAAATTCTGAAACTAGCTCAATGAATGAATATCTATATCTCTGTCGTATCAGTATTTTAACAAGGCTCTTATCTGTGCAAGTCAGTGTTCAGAGGGGGTTTACTAGACATACCTCTCTGGCAATGTTACTCAAAGCTTCATCTTCTGCAGAAAATCGGTCTTTCACAGGTGTTCTTTTTCTCCCAGAACCAGGAGTCCCCATCTTGTGTTCTTAATAGTCTTTTAACTCTGAAAGTGATTTCACTGTTTTCAGCCCTGAAATAAACAGAAAGAGAATAATTTAGGATATTTCCTCTTGTGTGGTTTTAATGTTTTTATACACACACACATATATATATATGATATATATATATCATATATATATATATCAATTTTCTTCCTTTTAGAGACAGGGTCTCACTCCATCACCCAGGCTAGAGTATAGTGGAGCAATCATAGCTCACTGCAGCTTTGACCTCCTGGGCTCAAGCAAGCCTCCTGCCTCAACCTCCCAAGTAGCTAGGCCTAAAAAAGCATACACTGCCACACCCAGCTATTTTTTATTTTTTTGTAGAAACAGGGTCTCACTGTGTCACCTAGGCCTGTCGCACAGGCCTGTCTCGAACTCCTGGCCTCAAGCAATTCTCCCGCCTCAGCCTCCCAAAGTACTGGGATTATAGGCATGAGCCGCCATACCCATCCTTATAAATTCATTTTTAAAAGAGAAATTATATTTCTCCTTAGAGAAATTAGTCACCAAATGCTTTTTCCCACTACCAAATTATTCCAATATATGTTAGAATAGTTAAATTTATACTAATTACTAAACCTCCTAACTTTTTTCACTGTGCTACCCACAGCAACCTATGACAGTGTGTTATAATATTAGCCTCAGAAAACTGCAGTCAGCAGTAATTCTATGTAACAGTTTAAATTGCTACAGCTATTTCTAAAATCTATTTCCATCCCAGAGTGAAAGACATTTCAGAGAAGTCATTCAGCATAAAGTTTTAGAAGAACCTGTTCAAGAGGTTTTAATATTGAGCCTTAAAGTTACAAAAGTAACTTTGCTTTTTAGTGAAACTCAAACAATTCCAATTAAACCATGACCACAAAAAAAAAAAAAAAAATGAAGATTTCTTATTCTGCAATTAACAATAACCAACACTGTCCATGTAACTAACAGCTGAGTACCTGCTACTTCCAGGTACTACAGGAGGTGCTGAAGATACACTGATGAACAAAACTGATACAGTGGAATGATTAAGAATATATCTATAGGGGAGTCATTGTGGACCTACTCTGGTACAGGGGGCTGAGAATAAATAAAAAATAATTATATTTTTTAAAAAGAATGTATCTATGAATCTATTATTAAGTAGAACTACTTTTACAGAAGAGAGAAGAGGCCAGGCAGGATGGCTTATGCCTGTAATGCTATCACTTTGGGAGGCCAAAGCAGAAGGATCACATGAGCCCTGGAGTTTGAAGTTGCAGTGAGCTACGGTATGATGATGCCACTGCACTCTAGCCACGGCGACAAAGCAAGAAACTGTCTCAATTAAAAAAAAAAAAAGACAGAGATAGAGAGAGAGAAGAAAAACTCATCTGCCAGAATTAAATAATAAGGAAGATTAAGACCATCTAAACTTTCTAACACATGGAATTTGAGATTAAAATTCCCAGGAGTGGCCGAGTGAGGTGGCTCATGCCTGTAATCCTAAAACTCTGGGAGGCCGAGGCGGGCGGATTGCTCGAGGTCAGGAGTTGGAAACCAGCCTGAGCAAGAGCAAGACCCCGTCTCTACTATAAATAGAAAGAAATTAATTGGCCAACTAATATATATAGAAAAAATTAGCCGGGCATGGTGGCGCATGCCTGTAG
The DNA here is from genome assembly GCA_008750895.1 of Mirza zaza. Taxonomy (NCBI): domain Eukaryota; kingdom Metazoa; phylum Chordata; class Mammalia; order Primates; family Cheirogaleidae; genus Mirza; species Mirza zaza. Next base: position 43,143 of record VSMD01026317.1, read on the forward strand.
TCCCAGCTACTTGGGAGGCTGAGGCAGCAGGATTGCTTGAGCCCAGGAGTTTGAGGTTGCTGTGAGCTAGGCTGACGCCATGGCACTCACTCTAGCCTGGGCAATAAAGGGAGACTCTGTCTCAAAAAAAAAAAAAAAAATTCTCAGGAGTGAATGCATCTGAAATTGCATAACCTCCCTATCTTCTACACACATTGCTGAGTATAGTTCATTTAGCTAAATATCCAATAACTCAAAAAAAATTTTCCTAGTTTTAACAAAATAAACTGACAAAATTTCTTTGTAGTATGAGTCACAACGGAATTCTCAAGTAAGTCTGCCCTAACAGAATTGGCTATATGAAAACTATAAGTGACTTTAATGTACTAGGATTTACTTAATTTAGGCAAAATAAAGCAGAACCACTTCCACCAAAAAAAAATTTTCTCCAGTGAAAATTAAGCCATTCTCATCTTACTTAACACCATTTCTCATTCCCCAGAGCTAGGCTGTTACATGTGTCAACCAGAATAAAGACTGATGATGGTTTATTACTTCACCATAGACAATATATCTGAATATGATCATTAAGAAAAGAACTTATTTAAATGGAAACAAACAAAAATGTACATCTGAAAGCAGAAGGTGATAAATCCCAACCACAAATCAGGACGATTCCTGAAAAGTACAGGGGAATTTTCTCAGAAGTATCTAATCATCTTCGTCTTCAGCATAATTTAAAATATCATTCACTTAATTAATAGTAATGGTATATACAACTATTAGTCACCTATTGAGGGGAAAAAACAACATGCAATTCAAAGTTCCTTTTCAGACCAGAGTGACAATTTAGCTAATACATAGTGGTATCATCTGATATTTGTCCTTCAGCCAGTTTTCCACAGATACACTGAAAGACATTTCACAGAAGCAGGAGACAAAAATGTAAGCATTTTCTAATTCCAGATACATAAAAATAATTACAGAAGAAAAAACAGATTTGGTAGGAAATGTATCAGTAGTTTAACAGTGTTTTTGTTAATAGGATAGAATTCGGGATGCATTTTTCATTCTTTAGTCTCTAAAATTCCAATAGCATTGAGGAAGAAGAGATACTTTAAAAAATAAAACATAAAAGCATTCTGATCCAAAGCTCAAAGAATAAACTGGTCCCTAAATGGATCACACCAAATTAGGCACAATATGCTATAAAACTGAGCCACACTATCTGAAACCGCTGTCCAGGGCACACTTTTGAATGTACTTCTTTCTCACCTTTCTCCTCTTTCCCCATAATCCATTTTCCTTCCTTCTCAACTAACACTGTCTACAGCTTAGAGCAACAGGGTACTCCTGGCTGACAAATTTATGTAAAAAAATTATTCTTTCTTAAAACTACCTCAAAACTATTTTAATAAGCTCCCGGCTAGGCAGACCTGAGAAAAAGATGACAGGAAAGGGACAAAGGCACAGGATAGGCAGGAAATGGGAACAACTTCCTGTCCATCTTCCTTGTACTTCCTATGTATTATACAGAGGGCACCTAGGTGTTTACATCACTGGCCAGATCCTGTCACCTTTTCTGCTGCACATGAGGCAGATCAACCATTACCCATTTCAACGAACAATCTGGTACTTTTAAAAGAACTATATTATTTGTACTCTGTAGGCAGGCATCCTTAACAATATCACAAAAATTAAAGATTTTAAATTTCTGTGTGATCTATCTTCCAGGAACTCCATACCATTCTATATCAGTGATGGAGGAAACCTTGAATGAAATAAGATTCCTACCATAGCCAATGGAGAACTACTTCTCAACAAAATGACAAAAATAAGGATATAGACTGAAAGGCAACATTAAATAGATTATATCCTTTCTGAGCCTAAAGGACTTTCAGTACATTTCTATCCCAATGAGGTTTCTTCAAGAACAACATTTTTCTTCAGGAGCCATGTTAATCTCTTCCAACTTTTCCTTACTGGTATCAAATAACTTAAAGAGCTAAACCTTTATATCAATTGATAAGAACAAATGCCTGCATTTTTGTCAAGTCTCTTACCTAGAAAGTGTTAAGCTGATTTTCTCCAGATGGTTTTGTCATTCACTATTTGTCTACTTAAGGGAAAGAAGGGAAGTACCTTCAGGATGTTGTGGAATATAAGCCTTCCAAAATAGATACACCACTAAAGCTTTCTCTTCTCCAATGAACTTCTCACATAATATATGTCTGAAACAATAGGCATTTTGCCACATTAAAAGTGGTACTTCAATCATGACACTGCTTACTTTTGTAAGAACAGAATGTGCGTGTAGTATCAGCATGTCACATTCTAAATATAGCACATTTAGATAGTTCTGTGCCCAACTGGATCCTGACAGACACAGTTCCTTTATATCTAAGTACTGCATCATTTAGAACTCTAAATATTGTCATATTGTCATGGTATGTCTTTGCATCATATCTGCCATTACAGTTAATGCTAGTGTGCACAATTAAACATTTGGTAGTTATTCATAAACAAATCCAGTATCTTGAATGGCACCTGAACTAGTGACTACAGTTGTTGCCACTGGACAAAATTTTAAGTGGGAGCCCCTGAGTTCAACTGATTGCACCACTACCTATGCATTGTCCACCCATCTCCTAAGCCTCCCTTTCGTTGTCTATCTATTCCACCTATCTGACATGGTTAATGTGAGGCTCAAATGAGGTAAGATAAATACAAGCACCTAATATAAAGCACTCCATAAATATTTAAAGTGTCTTGAATTAACAACTGCTTTTACATACTTAGCTTATAAAATTGACAAAAGTGCAATCTTGGCCTTTCTTTACAATTTCATATTATTAACTAAACAAAAACATCCTCAAGTTATTTCCTCCAGTATGCACTGTGTGATATCATTAGTCATGCTAAGAATTTTTGCTAAAGCATGGAGCAATCTGGAAAAAATAAAAATGCCTTTAACTATAATCATTCTACTGTGTAGCACATTTATATAATAAAAACAAAAATAAAAAAGGAGAAATCTTTTTGTTGTTTTAGAAATGGGATCTTACCCAGGCTGGGGTGCAGTGGCTCGATAATAGCTTACTGCAGCCTTGGACTCCTGGGGTCAAGTGATCCTCCCACCTCAGCCTCCCAAGTAGCTGGGATTATAGGCGGGAGCCACCATGCCCAGCTCTTTATAAAAGGAGAAATTTTTAAGGTACTTTGTGGTGTTCAAAGTCTATTTTTGAGGCTAGGCAGGCACAGGGCCTCACACCTGTAATTCTAGCATTCTGGGAGGCCAAGGTAGGAAGATTGCTTCAGCTCATGAGTTCAGACCAGCCTGAGCAAGAGACCCCATCTCTTTACCAAAAAGAAAAAAAATCAGTGGACATTGTGGCTCATGGGCCTATAGTCCCAGCTATTCAGGAGGCTGAGGCGGAAGGATCGCTTGAGCCCATGAATTGGAGGTTGCAGTGAACTACAATGATGCCATTGCACTCTACCCAGGGCAACAGAGTGAGACTCTGTCTCAACAACAACATCAACAACAACAAAGGAAACTGAACAACCCTCCTCTCAATACTCCTGCTTAAATAGGGGGAAAAAGTCTATTTTTGAAAATCTAGATGAATAAATATAAAAGTTTTGGAGTGCAGCCTTATGATGGTTGCCAGTCTTTGCAATAGAACACAAATGGCTTAAAAGGACACAGAAGATAGATCATTAAACGGTATACTTAAAATCTGTGTGCATTTGTTCTATGTAAATTTTACCTCGAAAGAAAAGTCATGTTCACAAATATTAAACTATCATGTCAATGATGTACATGCTAAAATATTTAGGTTGAAGTATACTGATATCTACTACTTACTATGAAATACAATAACAACAAAAACAATAAAAGATAAAATGATGGAATCCATACCAGGTGTGGTGGATCACACCTGTAATCCTAGCACTTTGGGAGGCCGAGGTGGGAGGGTCACTTGAGCCCAAGAGTTTGAGGTTGCAGTGAGCTATTATGACCCTACAGCACTCTAGCCTGGGCAACAGAGTGAGACCCTGTCTCAAAAAAAAAAAAAAAGATGATATCCAGATGTTAAGTACATCAATATTCATAGTATAACTCCTTCACCTTTTCTGTATGTTTGAAAATATTTACAATAAAATGTTGGGAAAAAAGTAACCGGTTGAGAAGGGTGTGTGACTACGTGAACATAAGGCATGAAAACTAGGAATTGCAGTAAAATATCTTGATCTTGGCCAAACACAGTGGCTTGCAATCTCAGAACTTTGGGAGGCAGAGGCAGGAGAATCACTTGAGGGCAGGAATTTGAGACAGGCCTGGGCAAAAGAGCAAGACCTTAAAACACGATTTTTATAAAAAGAATTTTTTTAATTAAAAAAAATCTTGATTTGAAAAAGAAAAGCAAGGCAGAGGTAATCACAGCCCTGAAAAATACCAATAGTTATATATGTTAGAAATAAAGATTATGGGCCGGGCGCGGTGGCTCAAACCTGTAATCCTAGCTCTCAGGGAGGCCGAGGTGGGCGGATCGTTTGAGCTCAGGAGTTCCAGACCAGCCTGAACAAGAGCGAGACTCCATCTCTACTATAAATAGAAAGAAATTAATTGGCCAACTAAAATATATATAGAAAAAATTAGCCGGGCATGGTGGCACATGCCTGTAGTCCCAGCTACTTGGGAGGCTGAGGCAGCAGGATTGCTTGAGCCCAGGAGTTTGAGGTTGCTGTGAAGCTAGGCTGACGCCACAGCACTCACTCTAGCCTGGGCAATAAAGTGAGACTCTGTCTCAAAAAAAAAAAAAAAAAAGAAAAAAAAAAAAAAAAAAAGAAATAAAGATTATGGATAATCTGTCACTGGATTAGTTGAAAAAAAAAAAACAGGCCGGGCGCGGTGGCTCACGCCTGTAATCCTAGCACTCTGTGAGGCCGAGGCGGGCGGATTGCTTGAGGTCAGGGGTTCAAAACCAGCCTGAGCAAGAGCAAGACCCCGTCTCTACTATAAATAGAAAGAAATTAATTGGCCAACTAATATATATAGAAAAAATTAGCCAGGCATGGTGGTGCATGCCTGTAGTCCCAGCTACTCGGGAGGCTGAGGCAGTAGGATTGCTTGAGCCCAGGAGTTTGAGGTTGCCGTGAGCTAGGCTGATGCCACTCACTCTAGCCTGGGCAACAAAGTGAGGCTCTGTCTCAAAAAAAAAAAAAAGAAAGAAAGAAAGAAAAGAAAAGAAATAAAGATTATGGGCAAGGAAGAGAATGGCCTAAATTCCTGGACCAAGAAGAGGAAAAGAGGGAAGGAGAAGGGAGGGGGAGATAGGGGAGGAGGAGGAAGAGAGAGGGAGAGAAGGAAGAAGGGAGGGATTATGATTAGGTTAAAGACATGGACCCTGGCCAGGCACACAGTGGCTCAGGCCTATAATCTCAACACTTTGGGAGGCCAAGGAAGAAGAATCGCTTGAGGCCAGGAGTTCCAGGCTGGCCTGGGCAACATAGTGAGAACCCATCTCTATAAAAAATAAAAAGACATCAATCTTGCAAATATCTAAATAAGACCATTACATAAAACAAATAAATCATTAGTAGAACCTACAAAAAAGATAAATGGTACATCCAGAACCTGAGGCAAAGTATAAAATGAAAAAAAAAATACATGAGGCAAAACTTGGCAGGACTTGGCAGAACAAGGAAAGGCAGATGCTGAACACAAATTAAATCTCAGAAGAATGCTCAAACCTATCATTGTTAACTTAAACTCATATTTTATAAAGTATAAAATGCCTATAAAGGTTAAGTGAGAATCTGTATAATCACTCATCCTACTTCTACATTCAGTTGTCCTAAGAATTACCAAAATTGTTTTTTAAAGTCTCATAATTTTGAATACATACTATTCTCATATCCTCAACATAACTGATAATCTTTCAATTTCCTCTCTTCATAAAATGACATGCACTTCTTTCCTTACTAACCATGTTATTCTATAAATGAACACTAATAGGCTTATATGTTTGACACAATCTTCAAAATACTATTTAATCAACTGTGCAGAACCCAAATTAGAAAGATGGACTCTTACCAACAATTACATTCTCAATATGCCCTGAGAAGCAAACCACTTTCTAGTATCATTCAAATAGTCTTCTTTTCCTATGCCTTTTCACGTATCTCAGAGATGGATGGACATACAATCAGAGGATAAAAGGAAGGGAGAGAGAAAACTACATATTGCTGAGAACACGATAGACTTAAAAGTGTGAAAGAAAGTAGAAAACAGGAAAAGAAGTACCAAGATGACCAATAAAGATATAATTTATTATTTTATTATTATTTATTTATTATTTTTACATTATTATACTATTTTATTGTATTTATTATTATATTTTATTATATTTATATTATTTTATTATATTATTATTTTATTATTTATTTTATTTTTATTATATTATTTATTTATTTATTTTAGAGAAAGGGTGTCTCCCTATGTTGCCCACGCTGTACTCAAGCTCCTAGGCTCAAGTGATCCTCCCATCTTAGCCCCCCCCTTGAGGAGATGGGACTACAGGCACATGCCATAGTCTCATATAATTTTTTAATTTTTTTAAATGCAATTAACATAAAGGAGGTTCTAAAATTAGAAAATTTTAATAAAATAAAATATATCATATGCTTTTAATTTTTCTCTTTTCAACAAGTATCTACTGAGAATTTGTAAGGCATCATTTGCATAGCACTGTAAAAGGAAACAATGGGAAAACAAAATTGGTAAAGAGACCAGAGAGAAGGTTCTTATACTATCTCTACATAGACTTCCTTAATGTGTTCTCTGAAGCACAAAAGTTTTTATTTTGAGCAAGTCCATTTATCTATTTTTTTCTTTTGTTGCTTCTTTTAGTGTCATATCCAAGAAACCATTACCTACCCCAAGGTCATGAAGATTTGTTTTTGTTTTCTTCTAGAGTTTTACCTCTTATATTTAGGTCTATGATCCATTTTGGGTTAATTTTTGTATATGGTGTGAAGCAAGAATCTAACTTCCTTCTTTTGCACGTGGATATCTATTTGTCCCAGTGCCATTTGTTGAAAAGACTATTTTTTCACCTATTGAACTATCTTGCCACACTTGTCAAAATTCAACTGATCATAAAAGTAAAAGTTTACTCCTAGACACTAAATTCTATTCCATTGATCTGCATGTCTTTCCTATGCCAATACCACACTATCTTGATTAACATGGCTTTGTAATGAGTTTTAAAATTGGGAAAACTGAGTCCTCTAACTTTGGTCTTCTTCAAGACTGTTTGGCTATTCTGGATCCCTTGTATTTACATAAAAATTTTAGGATGGGTTTCTAAAAGTCCTAAAGTAAAAGTCCTCTCTGCAAAAAAAAAAAAAAAGATAGCAAAAAGGCGCTGGGATTTTGATAGAGATTACATTGACTCTATAGATCAATTTGGGGATTACTGCCATCTTACTACTATAAAGACTCCAATACATGAACATAAGATATCTTTCTAATTATTTGTGTCTTCTTTAATTTTGTTCCACAATGTTTCTATTTTCAATGTGCAAGGCTTTCATTTCTTTTATTAAATTTATTCCTATGTCACAGGGGTCATTTTGAAGATCAAATGGACACCAAAGTTTCTATAAAGTACTACAGAAATAAATACATATTATCACTAATACCAAAAAAAAGACCAGAAATCATACTAGCAAAAGAGAAGTAAAGTTCCAATAGGTATATACTCAACAGAACTGAAAACATATGTCCATGCAAAAATATGTACACAGCAGCACTACTCATAATAGCCAAGTGGAAACAAGCCAAACATCCATTAACTGATGAATGGATAAACAAATGTAGTATATCCATACAATGGAAAATTATCCAGTCACAAAAAGGAATAAAGTACCGACTCTTGCATTAATACAAGGAGAGGCCGGGCGCGGTGGCTCAAGCCTGTAATCCTAGCTCTCTGGGAGGCCGAGGCGGGCGGATCATTTGAGCTCAGGAGTTCGAGACCAGCCTGAGCAAGAGCGAGACCCCATCTCTACTATAAATAGAAAGAAATTAATTGGCCAACTAATATATATAGAAAAAATTAGCCGGGCATGGTGGCACATGCCTGTAGTCCCAGCTACTTGGGAGGCTGAGGCAGCAGGATTGCTTGAGCCCAGGAGTTTGAGGTTGCTGTGAGCTAGGCTGACGCCACGGCACTCACTCTAGCCTGGGCAATAAAGTGAGACTCTGTCTCAAAAA
>VSMD01026320.1:0-20201 GCA_008750895.1 Mirza zaza
TTACTGGGCATCTACCCAAAAGATCCAATGACACTCTATAAAAAAGACACCTGCACTCGAATGTTTATAGCAGCACAATTCATAATCGCAAGGCTGTGGAAACAGCCCAAGTGCCCATCAATCCAAGAATGGATTAATAAAATGTGGTATATGTATACCATGGAGTACTATTCAGCTCTAAGAAACAACAGTGATATAGCACATCTTATATTTTCCTGGTTAGAGCTGGAACCCATACTACTAAGTGAAGTATCCCCAGAATGGAAAAACAAGCACCACATATATTCACCAGCAAACTGGTATTAACTGAGCAGCACCTAAGTGGACACATAGGTACTACAGTAATGGGGTATTGGGCACAGGGGATGAGGGAGGGGGGCGGGTATATACATACATAATGAGTGAGATGTGCACCATCTGGGGGATGGTCATGCTGGAAACTCAGACTTGTGGAGGGAGGGGGGGAAAGGGCATTTATTGAAACCTTAAAATCTATACCCCCATGATATGCTGAAATTTAAAAAAAATAAAAAAAAAAGAAAATGTACTATAGTACTAAAAATTCTATTCTGTACTATGATTTAGATTAAATATTAGGTAAAGCATAGACATAAGATAATAAGCCCTTTAAGAAAAATATATTTCCTTCACATATGTTTCCTATTTTCCAAAGTACTCTCCAAATCATAAAATATAGATTTTAAATATAATTTGACAATGTTTGACTTAACTCTTGGCATATGATAGTTATATCAGTCTGGATTCTGGTTTATAAGCCACAAACACAAGATATGGCTAATTTATAAGAAATGGGGTTTATTGGAAGCGCACGAGGGTATCACTCACAGAAGTGTTGGGAAGACTGAAGAATCAAACTCAGAAAATGGACAGGAAACAAGGAAGTATCAGCATCAAGATTCCCAGCTCTGGTCACGTTGTAAAGTTGTCTGGTCTGGTTTCCATGGTCAAACACGGCTGCTGCTGAAAGCTGCCAATGGCAATAAATTAAAAACCATGCCTTTGTCTTTACATCCTAAGCTCAATATTCAGTGTCCTCAGTAGCAGCATTCCACCAACTGGACCTAGGGTGGCTGCCTGCACTCTTACTTCCAGGAGCATGGACAGATAGTATCTGACCCCTTTCGTTTGCCAATGTATACTCCACCCAAAACTTAAACGATGGGGCAATTTCCTCCTCCAAGTAAGAATAGGCTTTGGCTAAAGGGAAACTGAACAAAAACAGATGTCCTCTAAACTTGGCGTTCTATAATATATAAATATAGTTGATTCTTGTTATTTGCTGTAATGTTCTATAAAGTCTCTGAAAACACTGAATTAGCAAATACTAAACCAATTGCCTCCAGGGAAAATACAGGGTTAGCTTCCTGTGAGCCTCTGGTCACATATTTTCATCAACCAAGCAATACATAGCCTTGCTTTATGTGTGTTTCTGTTTAAAGACACCTTATTTAATATATATTGCCAATTCAATAACATTGAAAACTCTCAGATAACAGCACTAAAACTCATGCCTGAACAAAGCTTATCTAACAGATATATTTTCTCTGGAAGGCACATCACAGCTTCTCACGCTTAGAAACACTAGATAGCACTTTGGCACTATGCTTGAAAGCCATTTTAAACAGCAAAATCGCCGAGAAAGAGCAGAAAAATGCAAACAACGTGGTGCTAAATAGACCGCAAAAAAGGAGGCACTTGTTTACAGTATGAAAGCTGAAACAAGAAGGCAGAACATTGCCTTGTTCAACCTCTGCTGTGGACATGTTCATAGGGCAGTTCAAACTTTTTGTTTCTTTGTACATGAACATGTCTGAGAATGACGTTTGATTGTCCAAGTTAATTGCTAATAATTTGAAAACCTATTTTGCATCTATTAATTTGATTATCATTTCTAGGTTTTAGTTTTGCTTGGATAAGTCGAAATTTCTCAGCCATTATTCAAATATTCCTTACGAAAAGCTAGTGCCCAAGTCCTGTATGATATTTTCAGTTTCTAAGTGCATTCAGAGGTATGAATAATTGTCTAATTAAATGTTCTCCTTTGTCAAAGGGTGTACATCTTTATTTAAATACTGAAATAATTTTTTTCTTTTATTTACACTTGTGATGAGTTGGATGGACCACATAAGTCAAATGATTTCTCTGGACACTTAGCAGATTAAAGACAAAATAACAAAAATAAGCCTAACTCTTGTCAACACTTCCACTTATGCTTTTTTTCTGGCCACTGGAGGCAAGGTAGTATGGCATAGTATTTTTGATACTTAAATGTTTTCAATCTTTGTCAGCTCACTCTTGGCTCACTGACTTTTGACATTTGGTTTCTGTCAATAGAGATGATAATATGAAATATATCTTCTGAGGAAATGAGGAGGAAGAACTAGCGGATCCAAAAACTATGTTCCAGAGGGAAAACCTTGCCAGCCGTACGGTTATGTGTTGGCATTGTTGATAACTCTGGCAAAGGTGGAATCGGAAGGATAGAGTTAGGACAGGTTGGAGGCAAATGTCTGGATCAAGGATACAGTAGGGTTTCACAGCAACATAAGGCTGATTAAGGGAGACAGAACCAAAACATCACAATAGGTATGAATGGTCTGTTAGACACTTCAGTTCTAGACTCAAAAAAAAAAAAAAAAAGGAAATATATCAGAAAGTCAGATTCAGTGTCTTCTGAGATTGGAGAGTGAGTATGAGGGATTCCAGAAATTGCAGGCTGCTTGACCTCTGCTTCAGTCTTAGAGTAGGTCGGCTGAGGTCTTGAGGTATCATTTTAAGTAAGAAGGAGGTTGGAAATTTGCAGATAAGATCAGACATGTTAAAATAATCTTTTGGAAATAATAGGCCTATAATAAAATTAGGTACAAATGTACGAATTTCTTAAGGAAAGTGAATTTAGTTCCTGGAAAATAATAGAAATGGCAGAGACTCCAAAACCTAATATTTCATACGCTCATTTATAAAATAACAATTTCTCATGTCTAAAATGAAGAGAAATACCATAATTAATTGACTGGAAGATGCACTTTTCACATTTTTAACATCTCTGAAACCTAGAGGCGTCTTACAAGTAGTGGTCTCCTACAATTAAAATTGGATGATTTTTTTCTTCATGAAACATAAAATAATGATGCGTCTTACAATTGAAAGTGACTTAGATTTGATTACATGTGGTAATAGAGTAGTCCCTCGGTATACTTGGTGAATTGGTTGAAGGTCCCCCGCATATACCAAAATCCGCCCACACTCAAGTCCCCCGGTCAGCCCTGTGGAACCCAAGGGTAAGAAAAGTTGGCCTTTTGTATGTGTGGGTCTTACATCACTTGAATATCTCATTTGGTTGAAAAACATCAGCTTGTACGTGGACCAGCGCAGTTCAAACCTGTGCCGTTCAAGGGTCCACTCTATATCTTAAATTTTAAAAAAGATATTCACTATTATTTAAAAAAAATTGAGAACCCATTAGGCTGAGACAGTTCCAGCACCTTGGGTTCCTTATGTAAGCAAACTGAAGCCCAACTCAACATGAACAGTAAAAGGAAACTTAAGCTTAGCAACTAGAAACCATCAAACCAACCTCTAACTAGGGAATTTCCACTTAGACCAATCAAAAATATTTTCTTTGTCTTGCTTCCATGGCAAACAGCTTGTAAAAGTTTCCTGTTCTGTGGAGCCCAACCGCTTATGGTCTGGTGCTGCTGGGGGCATGAATTGCTGTTTGCTCAAATAAACTCTTTAAGATTTTAATGTGCCTAAGTTTACCCTTTAACATTAGTAAAAATAGGATTAACAAACTATACAAAATATAATTTTAAACATAATTTTAACATAGCATTTTATCATTTAAACCTAGAGATTAATGGATTTGGGTCACTTCCCATTATGGTCAATTTCCTATTATTTGTACAAAATTCTTTTTGTATATGTGTTTTTCCTTGTCTATAGTTTTCATCCAATTTTGAGTTAAAATTTAAAAAGTAGAAAACATTTTAAATAATCATACTCCAAATGATTACATAATAGATTATCAATAAACATTTTCTAATCATTACATAAAAATAATTAATATAGGTAGCATTTTTTGATTCCTCTTTGCCATCCTAATATCTTACCACTTAATAGATATGATTTCACATGAATTTATAGTGGAATCCTTCATTTATATTCAGTACAAACAAAAGTAGAAAGGAACTTCTATTTGAGTCCTCAAATACTCCATGGTATTACATTTTAGTGCCTAGAAAAGTTTTTTCGATTTTTATATTGGCACTTTGAAAATTAATTATAAATCAATTTATAATTTTAGAATAATTTCTTCTAATTTCAAAAAATAACATGGTCTTTTTGTAAAATACATGCAATGGGAAGAAAAAAGTCAAAATCTAACTATATTCACATCCTCATTTTAGAGGAAAAAGTGGAATTAACCAGAGATAGATGAATTCTTTAAGAATGAACTCAGAATAGCAGGTCCTTTGATTATGAAGATCAAAGCTAAGGCCACTGTGGAGAGGTTACAAAAAATAACTAGATATTCTTTATTCAAAACAATAACAGGAAATTTGAGTTGTCTATCCTTTGTCTATCAAACATTCTCGGTGGGGGAGGATGTTGGGTTGGCCCTAAAGATTCAAGGAAGAGGGGAAAGCACAGCCCTAAAGGGGATCATCAGTGTGAGAAATGGGGGAACAAGGAAAGGAAAGTAAGATGCTGGCTATCATTCAATTTTTAATCTTTATATATATTTTTTATAGTAGCTATCCTCCAGTATACCATGGATTTGGTAAAAGATTTACACAATAGTGTCATGTTAGTTGTACCTTGAGAAATGAAATAAAGGCAGTAGATATATTTAAGAACACAGCCCTTGCAGCCAAACTCATACCTTGGTTCAAATCCTGACTCCAACACAGAAGTATCAGCCTCTCAGTGTTTCCTTTACATTGGTTCCAAAATGGGATAAAATCTACTTAATCTGTAGAGTTATTGTATTGTCAGGATTAAATCAGTTAATTCTTTTTTTTAAATAGAGTTCCTATACTACTGGTAGGCATATAGTACAAACTAAATAAAGATTTGGGGATAAAATGGCACATGGAGAACTACAGCAGCCTGTGGCAGCATTGGTTTTAACTGAGGAATTGAAAATTGAACAAGAAAAAGGGATACAAAGTATCCTGGCAAGTCCAAGTGTCTTTTCTGTGTGCCCTGCTGTGTGGCATCTTGGAAAGGCTTAGAAATAGGGACATACCTGATCCAGTTTCATGGAATGGAGGCTTGAGTTAATTTTATTAAGATATTAATATAGATAACTCTGGAAGGCTTCATGACTTTGGAATGTTCTGGTTATATCTGCAACATAGAAAGTGAAATTTCTCAGTCATCCAACTTCTCAGAAATATCCTCCATTAACAATCTGTTATACAGAATATACCTTTATTTTTTATAGTCTTAATAAAAAATATTTTACTTTTGGATGAAGAAAATGTCTCCAATAATCATTTTCATTACCCTGATTTGACCAACATGAGCAAAACCCTAAATTTTCATTAGTGCCAAGGAAAGATGCTGTGTTGAAACTGGAAGACAGGGGTTTGAGTCTTCTGGCTTTAACTTGTGGTATCCTATATATATTGTGTTATTTCTCAAGGATTCAGTTTCATCATATTAAATTTAATTAATTATTTTAGACAAGGTCTCTCTCTGTCATCCCAGCTATGGTACAGTGGCATCATCATAGCTCACTGTAACCTCCAACTTTGAATTCAGGTGATCCTCCTGCCTCAGTTTCCTGAGTAGCTGGAATTGCAGGTGCATGCCACCATGCTTGGCTAATTTTTCTATTTTTAGGAGAGACAGGGTCTCGCTGTTGCTCAGGCTGGTCCCGAACTCCTGAGCTCAAGCAATCCACCCACCTCGGCCTTCCAGAGGACTAGGATTACAGGCATGAGCCACCATACCTGGCCAATTTCATCATATTTTAAATGAAAGTATTTAGCTAAGTCATCCCTAATGTGCCTTCCAAACCTAAAATTATATAATTTTAAATGTTCGATAGCAACTTGGGTGAATGAATTATAATAAAAATGCTTTTATCATCCAAGCAAGGACTTTTTCTTTTCTGTTTTTGTTTTTGGATAATGTTCATTTGATAGCCCACACTCAACTATGTCCAGGTCTCACCAACAAGTCACAACTCTAAACACTTGTCAGCATTGGAGATGGTGATTCTTAATTAATTTTTTTCATGTTGGATAGTTTTGCATCTCAATTGTATTTCTTTGCAAACCTCTTTACTCTCCTAATTGTGAAAGATTTGTTGGAAGACTGAGTTAGTCACTGAATAGTTGTATTTGGCTGTAATCCTCACAACAGTCTCAGTAGGCAAGGGGCCATTTGATGGAGAAAGACTGGCTTGTCCTATTTTTAAAGAGTGTTAAATCAGAATGACCAGTCTACAGCAGTTGGTGTTATGACTGGTGGTAACAGTGGAAAAGGAGGCAGAAAGATCTATACCATAATCTGGGGAAGGAAATGAAAAAGAAAGGGTTGACCAGATATGTGGTCATGATCTGAGACTTGGTACATAGATATTACATCAGATAAGGCATTAGTTCCTAGAACTCTTTTTCTCCAGTCTCCTGAAGACTTTGCCATAATTATCCTTTACCAACCAATCTACAGTTGTAATACCACTTGATATAAGTAGCTGTTCTTTAGAACCAGTAGAACATAAAGACATGACTTAGTGTGATTGGAATTTAAGCTGTCAGATTGCTTTTGACACAAAGACTTGTAACATGGGGCCATTGCAGGAATACTGTGGGGAACTAGGGTTAAGAGGGCCCCTGGTGAGGAGATAACTGAAGGGGAGTTATAGACATATTGGTGGTTGGCAGGGTTGGTGTGAAGGAGACAATACATAAAAGGAAAAGGGAGCTAATAGAAATGTCCTCTGAAAACTTCCTTTGTATTTTATATTTCCCTGAAAGCTGGCCCTCAATCAAAGTTCTTAAAGAAAGTGAGTTAATTCAAAATGTAAATGCTCTAGCTTGAGATGCTTTCAATTTATTTATTCATTCAGCTCAAGGCATTTGCTCTCCATATATGTTATTTTAGGATTATGATGCCAGATGTCTCTCGTGCAGGATACTGGCAATGAAATTCCTCACATATTTACCTTTTGATTTCTATCTGGGAGGCTTGACTGAATGCTGCATGACTGGAATTAAAATAAATACACAATCCGACTTTTAAGTTAAAGTCTGAGAAGTTTTTTCCGCATAGATATACTTATCCAACTTAATATCATTGATAGTAGGAAGTTCTCTCGATTTTTGTTGATTCTATCTTGTCTGCAATCACACCCTGTGAAATAAAATTAAGAATATATAATTAGAGTTCTCTTGGTAGGCTGTTGACTATTTTGAGTTAAAAAGCGTTCTGTGCTGGCAGCAGAAACACAGCGGCTGCAGTCTAATTTCCTCTAATCCACTAGGTGCCTGCTTAATTACAACCTTCCATTTACTAGCTCTCTGGCTGTATTCCATCTTTGCTTGTATATTTTTTTCCATTCAGTTTATCATCCATTTCTATTTCACCAAGTAACATATTATTCAGACTGTGCCTGTTTTGCTCCCTAGTTCGCCCTCACATTCAGTTGAGCCGTTTCTATATTTTGTTATAGAGTTGTTGAGTTTAACTTTGTTTTTTGACTCAG
Source organism: Mirza zaza (assembly GCA_008750895.1). Classification (NCBI taxonomy): domain Eukaryota; kingdom Metazoa; phylum Chordata; class Mammalia; order Primates; family Cheirogaleidae; genus Mirza; species Mirza zaza. The sequence continues at coordinate 7,742 of VSMD01026320.1, forward strand.
AGAAGAGAGACATTTATAATAAAGTTTGGTCTTTAAAACATTTTTAAGGTGTCAGAGCATTATGAGAAATAATTGGAGAGTGTAAGCATCACTTCAGCTGTCAGACTGATGAGTAAGGTGGCAGATATTGGATAGAAAATGAAGAGATGGTGGAAGAGTTTTGCTGCCATATAATGTATTATGTTATTTTTAATGAAAGAAAAGCCTCTTAGGACTAGTTTTCAAAACTGCTCTCTTGTGAGTGTATATAGATAATATAATGATTCAAACCATCCAGATATTGAATGAAGTTAATAAATAAAAATTGAAAAATTTGTTCATTTGTTCAATATACAATCATATATATATTATTGAGTATATATTTAATTGTATGTATGTAAAATACATGGGGTTTCTATACAGCTGGAGCAGTTTTATCATTTTTGTGGTGTGAAAGTTATACATTATGCATTACATTCAATAGAATAAGTGATATTGGGTCTGGTTTATAGTATGTTTTACACTTTTTATTTTTAATATTATGGTCACATAATAGCTATTTTATAGGGTACTTGTAATGTTTTGATAAACGCATACAGCGTGAATTGATCAAATCAGGGAGACTGGAATATCCATTACCTCAGGCATTTAGCATTTCTTTGTGTTAGGTAAATCTTAATTCTACTCTTTTAGTTATTTTAAAGTATACCCTAACTTATTGTTGGCTATAGTCACTTTATTGTGCTATCAAATATTGTTCATTCTCTCTGACTTTCTAACTTATATTATTGTACCCATTAACACTACCCACTTTCTCTCTCCCTCTCTGTTATCCTTCCCATCAGCTAGTAACCATCATTCTAATCTCTGTCTAATTGTTTTTAATAATTATCTCCCACATGTGAGTAAAAGCATGAGAGATTTGTCTTTTCGCACTTGGCTTATTTCACCTAACATCATATTCTTTAGTTCCATCCATGTTGTTGCAAATGGCAGGATTTCATTCTTTTCCGTGGCTGTATAAGATTCCATTGGATAAATGTACCACAATTTCAATATCCATTCATCTGACATTTAGGCTGATTTCATATCTTGGATATTGTGAATAGTGCTGCAATAAACATGGTAGTGCAGATATCTTTTCGTTATGTGGAATTCCATTCTTTTGGATGTACACAAAGCAGTGGAATTGCTGGAGCGTATGGTAGTTCTATTTTTAGTTTTTTGAGAAACCTGAATACTGTTTTCCATAGTGGTTGCACTAATTTACATTCCCAACAGCAGTGTACAAAGGTTCCCTTTTCTCCACATCCTCACCAGGATCTGTTATTGCCTGTCTTTTTGATAAAAGACATTTTAACTGGGTGAGATGATATCTCATTTTAGTTTTGATTTGCATTTCTCTGATTGACTAGTGATGTTTTCTGATGACGATGAACATTTTTTAATATACTTTTTGGCCATTTGTTTGTTTTCTTTTCAGAAATGTCTATTTAGATCCCTTGCCCATTTTTTAATTGGATTACTTGATTTTTTGCTATTGAGTTGTTGGGGCTCCTTTTATATTCTATAGATGTGTGAATTTATTTCTGGGTTCTCTATGCTGTTCCCTTGGTCTATACGTTATTAATCCCTTGTCAGATGGGTAATTTGCAAATATGTTCTCCCATTCTCTGGGGTGTCTCTTTATTTTGTTGATTGTTTACTTTGCTGTGCAGAAGATTTTGAGCTTGATATGATTCCATTTGTCTAAATTTGCTTTGATTGCCTATGCTTTGGGCATATTACTCAAGAAGTCTTTGCCCAGACCAATGTCCTAAAGCATTTCTCCAATGTTTTCTTTTATTAGTTTTATAGTTTCAGGTCTTACATGGAAGTCTTTTATCTATTTTGATTTGATTTTTGTATATGACAAGTGATAGGGTCTAGTTTCATTCTTTTGAATATGGATATCCAGTTTTCCCAGCACCATTTCCTGAAGAGACTGTTCTTTCACCACTGTATGTTCATGGTGACTTTGTTGAAGGTAAGTTCATTATAGATCTGTGGTTTATTTCTGGGTTCTCCGTTCTGTTCCCTTGGTCTATATGTCTATTGTTATGCCAGTATTATGTTGTTTTGGTTACTACAGCTCTGTAGTATAACTTGAAGTTAGGTGATGTTATTTTTCCAGTTTTATTCTTTATAAATAGCCATAATGATATTATAGAATAGCCAAATGCTTTGGCTATTCTAGATCTTCTCTGGTTCCATATAAATTTTAGGATTATTTTTTCCATTTCTGTGAATAGTGTCATTGGTATTTTGACGGCGATTGCATTGAATCTGTAAATTACTTTGGGTCAGATGGACATTTTAACCATATTTATTCTTTCAATCCACAAGTGTAAACTATCTTTCCATTTTTTTGTGTGTGTCCTCTTCAATTTCTTTCATAAATGTTTTATGGTTTTCATTATAGAGGTCTTTTACTTCTTTGGTTAAGTTTATTCCTAGGTATTTTATTTTATTTGTAGTTACTGTAAATGGGATTACTTTCTTGGCTCTTTTTTCAGATTGTTTACTGTTGGCAGACAGAAATATTACTGATTTTTGTGTGTTGATTTTGTATCCTACAACTTTACTGAACCTTTGTTTATCAGTTCTAATAGTTTTGGGGTAGAGCTTTTAAGTTTCTCTAGATATAAGATCCTACCATCTGCAAACAAGGATAATTTGAAGTCTTCCTTTCCAATTTGAATGCCCTTTACTTCTTTCTTTTGTCTGCACTAGCTAGTACTTCTAGTACTATGTTGAATAAAAGTGGTGAGAGTGAGGATCCTAGTTTTGTTCCAGATATTAGAGTAAAGGCTTTCCATTTTCCTCATTCAGTATGATATTAACTGTGGGTCTGCCATATATGGCTTTTTATCATGTTGAGGTAAATTCCTTCTATATCCAGTTTTCTGAGAGTTTTTGTCATGCTGTGATGTGAATTTTGCTGAGTGCTTTTTCTGCTGAGTGCTTTTTCAGCATCAATCCACATGATCATATGGCTTTTGTATTGCATTCTGTTGCTAGGATGTATCACATTGATTGATTTGCCTATGTTGAAACATCCTTGCATCCCCAGGATGAATCCCACTTGATCATGGTGAATAAACTTTTTAATGTGTTTTTGAATTCATTTGCTAGTATTTTTTGAGGATTTTTGCATCTATGTTCATCAGGGATATTGAATTATAGTTTTCTTTTTTTTGTTCTTTGTCTGGTTTTGGTAACAGAGTGATGCAGGCCTTGGAGAATGAGTTTGGGTGTATCCCTTCCTCCTCAAATTTTTGGAATAGTTTAAATAGGATTGATATTAGTTCTTCTTTGAATGCTGGTAGAATTTGGCAGTGAAGCCATTGGGTCCTGGGCTTTTTTTGATGGGAGACTTTTTATTACTGTTTCTATCTCATTACTTCTTACTGCTTTATTCATGTTTTAGATTTCTTCCTGGTTCAATTTTGGTAAGTTATATGTGCCTAGGAATCTATACATTTCTTCTATTAATGGGTTTTCCAATTTATTGGCATACAGTTGCTCATAGTAGTTCCTAATGATCCTTTGGATTTCTGAAGTATTAGTTGTAATGTCTTCTTTTTCATCTCTAATTTTATTTATTTGGGTCTTGCTTTGTCACCCTGACTAGAATGCAGTGTAATCATCATAGCTCACGGTAGCCTTGAATTCTTGGGCTCAAGTGATCTTACTGCCTCACTCACCCTCCCCAGTGGCAGGGACTGCAGGCATGCACCAGCATGCTCAGCCAATTTTTTAAAATTTTTATAGAGATGGGGTCTTGCTAGTGCCAGGCTGATCTTTAAATCCTGGGCTCAAGCAATCCTCCCACCTTGGCCTCCCAAACTGCTAGGATTACAGGTGTGAGCCACCATGCCAGGCCCAGAGAATTACTTTAGAGTGATGAAAATGTTCTATATTTTGATTGTTGTGTTGGTTACACGGCTGTATACATTTGCCAAAACTTAGAACTATATGCTTAAAATCGGTATTTTTCACTGTTTGTAAGTAATGTGATCTATTTTAAAAATGTTCTCAACCACACAACATAAATAAATAAATTAAAAAATAAAGGTGATGGCTGATATTATGGCTTTTAATAGACTTTAGCCAGAAAAACATTTTAAACCATGACTGGAAGCCTGACCTGGAAACAATTCAGTAACTTGGAATTTGTTGACTAAAAAATTAATGACTCTGTCATTTTCATTTTATTTTTTCACCTTTTCTGGCTATTAGCCACTGAAGAAGCAGTGCAGAAAAATATTAGAGACCAGAAAGAACCAGGTATCTCCTTAAACTCATTGGTTACTATTAGAGAATAATTAGAAATTAGGGCCCCTCATTTCTGAAAAAGCCTATTTTTATAATGACATCAGAATTCTGATTTTTAAACATAATTAGAAAATATATATATATTTGGTCCTTAATTTTGCTGTCATTGCTCACTTTTATTCACTCAGCAACATTCCTGCCTCATTTGCTGGGACTAGCTTAATGTGTGGCTATGCTTTGAGGGTCTATATCATATAATCCTAACTTCAAATTATGTGACCCTTTATGCTCTCCTACCAGAATACAAGCCCAGTCTTTTGACCTTAGAGCTTAGCAGTAAAATCACCATCTAATATGCTGTAAATAAATAACCGGGGATAAATGAATTACTATTTCCAGTGGATTTTCAGAACCTCCTTGGAGAGAGTATCTCAGATCAGACAGTTTAGATTTTTCTTTTCTTTTCTTCTTCTTTGTCTTTTTTTTTTATCACTATCTACTATAGAAAAGTTTACAATATGTTCTTATTTGATTCTTAGCCTCCAATATCTCAAATTAGAGTGGCAATTCCATTTGCATTGAAAATCCATGAGTATGTTGAAATGATCATTTTTCATACTTAGTAGCTATTCACTATATTTTGAACACTTCTTCACATGTCTGGAAGAATTTTCTCCTTCATAAGTCCTGTCTCCTCAGAGAAGATGTCAGCAATTTACTTTCCCAGTCTGGTTTGCAAGTAGGCCATGAACATGTGACCTAGGCTCTGCCAAATAGAAGCATCTATTCAAGAGTATGATTTGCAGGAAGAGATATCACCTTGTATTGGGGGTTACCTGATGTATCCAGCCATAAATTTAGGCATGTCCAGTAACCCTCCACCATTACTGAATGCATGCATCCATTAATTCATACCTGTGATCTCATAAGAAGTTCTCAATGACTAATTAATAGAGAAGGGGGAAAAAAAGCTTGGTTTTGTTTATAGACGATCTTGCACTGTCTATCAAAAACATGAACCTCCGCAGTGTGACAGTAGTGCTCAGAGATGTTCCTAATGTGGGAAAGAATAATTACCTTAAAAGAAAGAATGTTGAGCAATACTTCCCATTGCTCTTTTGTCTTGAAAAGTGAAAAGACCTGAGGTACTGTTTCACAATCATGGACATCGATAAATAGTTTGGCTAGATTTGGGATAATCTGGCATGGATTTACCTAGAAGAAACAAGAATGGAGGACTGCTGACAAGGCACTTTTGGGGAAGATTTATTTAGATAGATAACAAAATGTACCTAGAGTGTGAGATTGTTTCTTATGTGAATTATCAACTGAAGGCTCTCACTGTGAAGGAGATTAGCAATATTCTGATGAAAAGAGTGACCCAGCAAATAAATGTCACTAACCAGTCAATACTGAATGGGCTCATTCTTATTTCAGCAAGTAGCTCATAAACTGGATAAGCATGTCCTTCTCTTAGCATGACATGACCAGTTATTGACTATATAAGATAGTCAATGGTAGAAATCTCAGAAGGCAAAACTCATAGCCTCTGATATTGGTCCCATACCTGTGGGTGAGGTGTGGACTAGCCAAGAAGGGGTGGACAATTTACTTGGCAGTAGGTTGATCATACTAAGCCTATTCTACCATGAATTGGACAGTGATTTGGCCTCACTAGAATAAATTACTATTTTGGATTTTGAAATTTAGATTTTCTCCCTCCTTTCTCCAGGAATACTATTTGTGGAGTTACTGAATAACTTGTCTACCATTATGATATCCCATATACCAATGTTTTTCCAGCCATGGAACTGGTTTTACAGGTACAGAAGTCAGGTATAGATGTATACCCACTGGATGTAGAGATCTAGTTAGGTACTCTGTCACCCAAAAGCTACTGGTCATGATAAATGTGTATAAGATTATTGAAGACACGTTATGGCACCAGTATTGTGAGAATGGAATACTGTTCTCATGATAAATAATCTCACCCTCTAGGTATATTTGTTGTATATCTTAACACTTCTTCCCTAAAAGAACCTTGTTAGCAGTTCTTTATTCTTATAACTTCTAGGTAAATCCATGCCAAACCATGCCAAATATAGCCCAAACATTGCAGAATGTGGCATATATTTCTTCCGAAGATAAAGGAACAAAGAGATAGAAAATCAGAATATACATCTTACTTTTATATCTTGTGATACATCAACAGAAATTATGGTTCATGGTCCGTGCCCTTTGGCTTTGTTGGTTTGGGAGTCTTAGCACCCAAGTGAAGAATGCTTCTAGTATGACATTCAACTATATTTCCTTAGAACTAGGAGCTGAGACTGCTTCATTACCATTTCAAGCTTCTTGTGCCACTAGATGAATAAACCAAAAAATGGGAGTTACAGTTGTTCTGGGGTGATTGACCCTGATTATCAAAGATAAGACAATAAGGGCTTACACATGGGTATAGGAATAAATATTTTAAATACAGAAGATATTCTGGTCTTCATAGTGCTGGTATAGCTAGTGGTAAAATGAATGGAAGACTACCATAGTTGGATACACACAGAAAAGACCAGTGAGGCTTCTGTATCTAAAGAATAAAATTTGGTTTACTATGTCAGGAAAGGACCCCGAACAGCTGAGGAACTGGGTGAGGAAAAGTTGAGGAAAAAGAATCCTAGAATACATAGTAGAGAAAGAAAATCATAACTGGAAATAATGAGCGGTTCCAGAAATGAGAAATACAATATCTACTCATATTCCTGTAGTCTTTTATACATATTTACATATTAAAATGTTTTCCCTTGTCCTCTTTAAATATAAATTATTTTGTATTTATATACTCTTATTTCAATTTTCTTTCTTTTTTTATTTTTATTTTTTAGAGATAGTGTTTCACTGTCACCCAGGCTAGAGTGCAGTGGTGCCATCACATCTCACTGCAGCCTCAAATTCCTGGGCTCAAGCAATCCTACTGTGTTGGCCTCTCAAAATTCTGGAATTACAGGTGTGAGCCAATGTGCTTGCCCTTATTTCAAAATTTAGTCTGTAAATTAGAGAACATAAAGATGATAGTATGATGTACTTAGAAGAATAATAACTATTACCTAGATATCTTAGATTTAGGATTGGATGCAGAAAACTACGAGGCTTTGGATTTGCCGCCCTTTTAGAGGCAGGGCACTTGTATTTTCATTGGAATGAGGAATGGTTTTGTTATGCTGGGCTACAGTATTTTCTTGTGGTTCAAAGTTTAAATATGGAAAAATATATCTGGTGACATTGGGAGACCTTGAAGTAGGTAACAGTGAATATTTGTCATCTTTTGTGGCCATCAGCATGTTTTGAACTCTCATCCTACATTGTGAATTTTCAATGTCATGAATCCTATCTTTCTAAGACAGATGTCCCTTTTCCCAACTTCTCTTATAACTAAAATATAAATATGCAGTTCAAGTTCTACCTGTCAGGCACATTGCTCAAAAATTCTCTTCAGAAAAAAGTGACATGAAGAGAGTGGCACTCATAGGATCTTTCTGGCAACCGTGGCAGAACCTGGTGGAGAGATTTCAGTTTTAGGGGGTGTAAGCAACAGAAGCCCTAATGACTATGTCCAGGATCAGACTCTAGTCCCTGGCTCTAGCCTCGGAGTGTGATCCCAGAGAATCTGGGGGCCACCCAATCATTAATAAATTCCTATTCTACCTAACCTACTGGAATGGGTTCTACTGTTTATAATCTTTACTGAAACACATATATGTTTTGTGCATATGTGTGTGCATACGTATGCATGTGCATGTAGGTAAGTACATTTAAATACAAAATTTTCTCCATATGTGTCTATTTATAGTATAATCCCTACACATAAATGATCTCAAAGGACAAATAATCTGAAAGAAAAATAAGAAATACGTGCTTATTTGTTTATGAGTATAGGTATATCAGACGTATCAAATGATATATCACTTCCAATATGTAAGTTTTCAGAGTATCTTTCATTTTTATAATTACTTGATGAAATATTTTCTAAGTATCTTTGTTACAGAAAAAAATAGGTGATGAGATTCTCAATGTCACCTCACAGAAAATAGTGTGACAGTATTTTTCTCTTTTTTAAAAAAATATTTCAAGGTATTTTTACTCCTAATTCCAATAGCAAGAAAATATTCACAATTTTACTAAATAATACCAAGAAGTATATATCACAAGTATGACTTTCAGAACATTGTTTCTTGCTTATTTAAAATAATTGTTAATAGTTTGAGGCCACTATTTTTATTCTTTGTTTAGTGATCTGGAAAGTCCAAGTACATATTAGGTTTTGGGGGATTTTTTTTTGTGGTATTCTAGTCATACATATATATTTTGGACATATATGAGGAAGTAAATTCATATTTAAAAAGCACTCTTATACATGTCTGTCATGATTTGTTCTCATTGTTAATTATTTGTTCTCATTGCTAATCAAGCCCAAGTTAGTCAATATGTCAAATACATTTTGAGTGAATTTGGAAGTGCTTAACCAGTTTGTAACTATCTAAGCAAGTAGATCATGTCAAAGCCAATATTTTCACTTGGTCAAATTATTCAAGTTAATAAACTAGTCATTTTCCAACATGGCAGTTGTCTTTGGATGGCCAAAGCCTTCATTCTTCTTTAGCTTTTATTTGTCTCTTACACCTGAGTTAGGAATCTGAAAGGCATAAAGTTTGTGCAGGCTTGTAAGCTTAAGTGACTATTGTATTTCTCTTGCTGTTTAGGATGGAATCTATTCAAATTAAAGAAAAAAAAACAAACAAACAAAGAAGCTTTCCAAAATGTCTGCCCTTCAGGCCTCTTGCCATTCACATATTTCTTCTGGGCTTTCTGCCCTGATTTCCTCTGGTTTCTCATGTTTTTTCTCAGTCAAGCATTTGAAGAGGGAGTACTTAAAACAAATAGAGCAAGGGAATCCTGTCCTATGTCATATAGATCCAAGAGCTCAGTTCTGATGTCTTCAGGGCACACAGAACAAAACAACTGAGCCTCCAAGGGCTTTGGGGAGGTGTAAGAAGTCTGGAAATAATCCAGCTATCCTCACCAGAGTTTGTATACACTCATGTAATCAGCAGGGATTATGTATGAAAGAAAAGAAATTCTCTACTCTGCTCAATGGCTGCACAGCAGGCAAAGCACTAAATCTCCTAATCCCTTCTACTTGTGGATTTTAATTGATGGGGCTGGTATATAGAATAAAGCCATTTGGGCACAAATGACATGTGTTGGCATTTCAACAAGAATGGCAATTTTAATTTTATCTTCATCCAAATTAGAAAAGCAAGAAACAAAATTACAAAAAAAAAAAAAAAAAAAAAAAGAAAACATTGTCGTGTCAAACAAAAAGTGTTTTTTTTTTTTTAATTTGGTTTACAAGAATAAAGAAAAAAAATAATTAAAACAAAACTTGCCTATGTTCCTTTTAAAGTGGTTGGTTAATAAGCTTTGGCTCACGATTTCAATCTGGAATTTCCCTAGATTACCCTATTTATGATAGAGACTGAATTTTATAGTGGTGTTTTATGTGCCTGGTCTACATTTTTAAGCCCAGCCCTGTTGTTTAGGACCAGAAATGGACACAATTTAATTCTGTTTATTATAGAAATCAAGTGCTTTTGGAAAGAGATTGTGAGCAGCTGTTTAATATTGTCTTTCTGTTAATATAGAGGTTCATTTCTCATGTCCTCTGAGGAAAAAGCAGTTCATGCAATTTCTAGAGGCTCTTTTCTGCAGAAATACAGATCTGCTGCCAGAATTTAGCAGCAAAAAAGATTTGCTGTTAATTGGTGGGGCTGGCTGTCCCTGACAGGTGTCAAATTAAGACCTGTACTCCAGCCGGATTTCTGGGATTGTGCAAAGAAGACATCAGTAATCAAACTACAAAAAGAAAACATCATTTTTGTTATATAATTTCCCAGCTATTTTTTAATCTTATGTAGCTGAATTCAATAGAAAGGAAGTTTTAGGAATGAGGGTGGGCAAGGATTATTTCTGCCATCCTCAGAACACTGTGTTCAATAGTTAAGGAAATTAAAGTTGTTCTTTTGAAAGCAGGTTAATCAAAACAATTAAGTTCTAAGGTGAGATGATGATTTTAATAATGATATTTACAATGGTAAGTAACTGAAATTCACAGTCTCTTGAAGAAAACTTATAACATTTGATGCTTTCTGCAATGACATAAAAAAAACTATTAAATTTGGTGGAAAATCAAAGTGGCAGTTAGTCTTTAGGCTGTTTTTTATATCTTGCATTGATATGAGTAAAAATCAAGAGTAAGACATTTTTGTATTCTCTTAAGGGCCATTTCTGCCTCCATAACCACTATCTTAAATCTTAGCATCCCTTTTTATTAGTGCTAAGAAAGTGACATCCAACTGCTCAGGATTGTAGCAATGCTATGAGTCAAAAAATAACAATATTCAGGTGATTTCTTTATTCTTAAGTGAAATTTATGAATATGAACTACATTGAACTACTTTAATAGTTGGAATAATACTGAGGAATTATGAAGTGGAGCAGGATTTGTACTATATGTAAATTTGGGGCCAAATGGTTAAAATACGTACTGAGGAAGATACCTGAGTGGATTTCTAAAAGCAAGCTGTGGACTTCTAGGTAGAGTGTGCTTTCTGCATTAAGACTACAGAGGATGAGGTTATCTCTCTGTTGTTCCATGATGACTTTGCTTTACATGATTTTAGAAAAACTAGTTTGAATTTCTTCATTCATAAGTTAACTTTCTGTGAAAAAAATACTAATTTTGAAATTTATTACAGAAAAACCAGTTTTTGACTGAGTTGTATATAATGATCCAGAAACAAAATGTTTGAGAGTCAGCTAGTATTTTTTACCAGTCTGCCTAAAAGGCTTTAGTATTTGAGTCCAGATTATATTTCTTCTGGTTGGTAGCACTTTGTGAATTTGCATTCTGAGATGACCCGTTTTTGGTTTCAGATCAAATTTGAAGTACTGCTGCATTAGGCGATAATCAAAATAGATAGGATGAAACCTTGGAAACCTGATTTGTGAAGAAAGCTCTTTGAAATAATAGATAGCTGTGTACATTCTTTTATGCAAATGAAAATCTTTAATATGAAATTTTAGTTCCTGAGACTTTCAGATACCAAGTAAGCATGCAAACTTAAGATCTCAGAAGCAGGATGTTGGAACAACAGGTAGGAACAGCTTGGTGATCTGACAACTCTGGTATTGCCCTCCCACCCTGGACTGTCAAAGAGAATTATAGTGTTTTTGTTTAAACCCTATGAACCTATTTGTTTTGTTCTATAAAGTGAACTGTAATACTAATTGAGCTGAACAAACTGCATGAATTTTCTTTCTCTCTTTCTCTCTTCTCCTTTCCTCCCCTTCTTTTAGTTAGGGTGTTATATTGTAGACACACATATGAAAAGGTCATTGGCATGCATAGACCAAAGTATACTTCAAATAAAAGGAAATAAAGAATAAAGCTTGTCTCTAATCATCAGGGAAATGCAAATCAAAACTACAATGAGATATCACTTAACTCCAGTGAGAATGGCCTTTATCAAAAAGTCTCCAAATAACAAATGCTGGCGTGGATGCGGAGAGAGAGGAACACTCCTACACTGCTGGTGGGACTGCAAACTAGTTCAACCTCTGTGGAAAGCAATATGGAGATACCTTAAAGCGATACAAGTGAATCTACCATTTGACCCAGCAATCCCATTACTGGGCATCTACCCAAAAGATCCAATGACCCTCTATAAAAAAGACACCTGCACTCGAATGTTTATAGCAGCACAATTCATAATCTCAAGGCTGTGGAAACAGCCCAAGTGCCCATCAATCCAAGAATGGATTAATAAAATGTGGTATATGTATACCATGGAGTACTATTCAGCTCTAAGAAACAACGGTGATATAGCACATCTTATATTTTCCTGGTTAGAGCTGGAACCCATACTACTAAGTGAGGTATCCTAAGAATGGAAAAACAAGCACCACATATATTCACCAGCAAACTGGTATTAACTGAGCAGCACCTAAGTGGACACATAGGTACTACAGTAATAGGGTATTGGGCGGGGGGGGGGAGGGGGCGGGTATATACATACATAATGAGTGAGATGTGCACCATCTGGGGGATGGT